>JABUQX010139143.1:0-25000 GCA_015478945.1 Trachelipus rathkii | reverse complement strand
AATTTATATAATAAAAATTTATTTACGCTATTTAAAAATTTAAAATTTATACATAATGAATATGGCAAATAACTATAGCTTAATAAATAATATAATAATAATTGCCAACTCAATTATAAAGATAAATTAACTCGAATTCTTCTTTTTCTTATCCGAAGAATTATATCCACTATAAACGTGAGTCAAAACTCTTTAATAAATGATGTCTCACTTATATATAATATATAATAATATATTTAATATTATATTATTATATTATTTATATATATATATTATATAATATATATATTATAAGTATTTTAATATATATATATTAATTAATATATATTATAATATTAATTATTATATATAATTTATATATATTATATATATATAATATATATATATATATATATATATATATATATGATATTTTATTATATATATTTATGTATATATTATATATATATATATAAAATATTTATTATATTATATAATTATATTAATATATATTATATTATATATATATATATATATAGTATATATAATTATATATTATTATTTAATATTTAATAATTAATATATTATATATTAATAAAATATAATTAATATTAATATAATAATATATATATATATATATTATATATTTTTTATCTACTCGTCTCTCTCTCTCTTCTACTCTCTCTCTCTATTAGTATTATTTATATATATATATACTATTATATATATATTATAATTATATATTATATATAATATATAAAAGCTCTATGTATATAAATATTTTTAAGCTGCCTACTCTCCCCCTTTGCTTTGAGGAATCAGCTGGCGACGGCTCTCCTCACCCACAATTTATGTTATATGTATAATATATTAATATTATAATTATATTATTATATATATATTATATAATATATATATATATATATTAATTATATAATATTATTATATATTATATATATTAATATATATAATATATTAAATATAATTATTATATATTATATATATATATATATATATTATTATATATTACATGAGATTCTATATATAAAAAATAATTTATTTCTCACTCACATATGGAAATGTTTCTTTATTGTAGTACTTCATCTAGTTATTAACTTTTATATATTTCATAATTATTCATCTTTATTACTCCTTAATTTGTTTATAAAGTTATTTATATAATATTTATAATTATATTTATTTTATTGTTTTTATTAAATATTTTGTTATAATAAATTAATTATTTTAATAGATGGTATAGTATTTTAACTAGATATCTAGATAAAACAGTATAAGTATTATTTATAAAAAATATATTAATAAGACTATAAATTACAGTATACCATATCCGCCTTTTCCTTTGAGCACGGCTTGGGCATCTTTTTAATATTGATAAAATCATATTATTTAGATTAAAAGTAGTATCTTCAACTTATTTTCGATTTTCGCTTTTGCTATAATATAATCTTTATATTATTATGCAATAATTTCAATTTATTTGACCAATACTTTTTCTCGTCTCTCAAATTTGAATAACCCCAATGTATTCTGATACATATGTGGTGAATATTGCAAAATTAGATCGTTTCTATTAAATTGTATAAACTTAGTGTGTAGACACGATTAGTTAGTACTAACGACGTGCAAGGTGTAGTTACGCTTAATACTGATTTATATATATATATATATAATATTAATTATATATATATATAATTATATATATAAAGATTAATATTAATATATTAATATATAAATATTATATTAATATTGATATTAATAATTAATGTATATATATATATATATATTATATATATATATATAATATATATTATAACTATTCTATTATTATCCTAACCTATTATATACTCATTTACCCTACTAATTAGTAGACTTATAGGGGTTAAGGTTGACTTATACAATGTACACCTAGGAATAAAAGATAAAGTATGATAGATATATAAGATAACTAGATAGTAACACAAGTATTTAATATCCATATATTAATTATATACTTATAATATTAATATAACTATTAGTATTAAGAACTCGTCGTACTGTCAGTAAAAGTGTCCTCATAAACCACTATATTAAAAGCATCTAACTAGTAGGTAACACGCGTAATACGACCTCATACTGGGGCATACTTCGATTCTCAGTTTGATTATGGGGTTTCTAATCCCTTTGCCTCATATACTAAGGGTGAGCCACTAAATACTAATATCACTATTATTTTAATCTCATAATAATCTATTTCAGGGTATCTGAGCCATCAACATATCGACTATCATACGAAATATTTCGCGCCCTCATCTTTTCTTTCGTGTCCTCTCTCGACTCATTTATCTATATCTTCATTGGTTCCGATTCACTTTCTTAGCGAGAGGTGATATCCGAATATTTTATCGTTATTATATATTCTTTTGATCAGAGTACGATATTCTCTAGTTTCAGATATGATATAATTAACCCTTTTTTACAGGCCCCGTCAAAACTGAATAGACAGTATCTTTACTCTCCCTTCTCCCAGAACCACTCACTTGTTGATCAAAGTCGAATGCATACTCCTCTCTTCTCTCTCAAACCTCCCAGTATTTACGTCTTGCGTCTTATCTCTCTCAAGTCGTCCGTGTCTTATACATAAATTAACTCCCTGACTAAGACTTAGAGGTTTTGTATTTTCTGTCGTTTTCCCTTTTCTACACAACACAACTCTCTAATAGGTTTATTTCTTTTTTATTCTTCTCACACCTAACCACGCCATAAGAATTGTTCTAACACATTTTACTTCTGATATTTACTTTTCTTTTCCAGACCATTATTTCTTCTTTATTTTTACTTATATACTTGGTAACAACATACCTTCTGTAAGATCCTCTAGTACACTCAAGATTTTGGCCCTTTGGCATCCGACGCGCGAAAACGCATTATATAAGATTAGGGAGCTCATGGGCAGAACAGCCACTTGTTGCCATATCGACTTCACTGAGACTGGCACAATACCTCATTTCCATATAGCTCACTATGTCATTGTCCTTGCTTGAGCCTCTAGATTTATCATACTCCATACTACTAATATTTCCATGTAATATATATCTCTAGATGATACAAGCATCGGAGAATACACTGCGTGATATTTCACAGATGCTCAATTCCTCTGGAATAGATAGTTATAAACATTCAAGACTATTCCGCGCGCTGCTATCTTATATGGTCTTCATCGCATTCACAATATCTACTGCCAGTGCGCATAGTCATGTATCGTGACAGGACTCCGATCCGTTATAACATTCATTTAACCAATCTCCGAATTGTCTCACCCTGAGAGGAGGCAATAGAGACCCTCTCCGAGACAACTTTCAATCAGTGTTTCTTTTATAGTGCTCTAGATCGAATGAAAAGTACGGCTTTGTATAATTATATAGTAGAGGCCGCTATATTATATCCTAACTATCTATATATGTCATATTACCATTCTCCATTACAATTAATATAACTAATATACATCCATCTCTACCTATATTAGTTATATACTTCCCCATACACCTCATCTAATTCATATTTCATAACCCTAATAATTCCATATACAATATATATATTCATTAGATATATATATATTAACTCTAAAGATATGTGAGTTATAGTAATACTTCCTCGTCTCATCATGTATACTCACGCTCTATAATTATATAATAATATTAAACCAATATCACTTTATTTCTTGACCACAATCTTGTAGCTCATAATTATAATACTTTTGATATTATCCATTACAGATAGCCGTATACCATCATAACACCATATCATAACACACTAAATAATCTATTAGTCACTAATTAAAGAGCGTTTACCCAAATAACTTTGAGTTATCCACTTTGAATATAAAATGCGGATAACGTCTGAATATGGTAATCATAGTTTTTACATTTACCTATATTTATTCATAAAATAACTAATATTATAATTTATTTATCTTATCTTCTAGTCAGAAGCCTGTTCAAATACCTCTTTGCACAGTCTCTATCGATGACCAGACTGATCATCTGACTATATATGTGTGTATCTCTTGTGGTCAGTAGTGTTCAAGTGTCTCCAGATAGTAGGACTCAATAATATATTATCAATACATGCAGAACGTCTAAAATACAATGGATACCAGAGAATCCATAGCGTCGAGTGGTTTTATGCTTAGTATCATTTACCCATAACGTTACCGACTCGCAGTGTATTTTTCCATAGTATCTCAGATGCATACCGATCGATCTCTTTTCGATCTTCCTCATTAATAATGATAAATACTCTCATAGCTCAATATCTCCATACCTGGATTTCCTTTAAATCATCATAACATATACTTAAAAATGTTAGTACTTTGGGGTGGATATTCCACTCTATTAACAGCTATTTTTTTTCCACAATGAGTTAATATGCTTCTGTCCACATTCCCATGCACACCTTCTTTACAACTCATTTATTATTCATTTAAGTTACTAAATAAATTTATACTGTTTCTCTTTACAGACTCCCAAGATTTCCGTCGCCGGAAAGTACATCCTCCATCGTATGATCTACGGCTCCTCAATATGTGAACTTAAATTTTTCGAATATTCCTATAGATACTACATCACCCATCTTCTATAAATTTCTTCTCTCTCGTTCAATTTAATGACATAATCACTTATTGATACACCGCTGCATTTCTCTTCAGTCCCTTCATTATATATTGTGACTCATAGCTCAGTATATTTTTTCATTATTCATCATATCTTACTCGCAAAACATGATGTGTACTACTCTTTTCATCCGATCTTATATACGCTTCTAGTGTCTCTCATGTGTAGTATAAATCGCACGCTCACTATTTTCTTATTTAAATTGTCACATTCAATCCTAAACGTCCAAACACAATTCACTAGTTCCAAACCTACACTTCCCATCATACGTATTCCTCCTCGAATTATACCACACCATACGCAACCGTGTCTTCTCGTGAATAGTTTTTCACTCTCTGCGCGCTGCTGAACACCCCTTCAATTTGTCCGAGCTCTCTGATAGAGTGCAGGATCTTACGTTTTAAGTCAATCTCTATACCACTTTTTATTTCATATTCTTGAGCATGTAAGACGTCTGCCTCTTTACTATATTTTATTAATTTTAAAATGCCTTTCTCTTCTATACTCCTCTCTTCTTTCTCTCTCGTATACTCGTACTTTCCTTCCAGCAATAATAGTCTATCCTAAATATTCCCTATGTAATTGTCATACCATTATAGATCACCTTCCTATTCCAATACTGTTTCAATTATTATCTTATTTATTTCCCTTCACTATCGTCATATAGCAGCTTATTATATATATTTTCTTTATTTCTTCATTTTCTCTTTTTATATATTCCAAATCATCTTCTTTTTGTATATACTTATCTTTATTCAATGATATATTATATGATATTAATTGATTTAAGATAACTGCTCTCTATTCTAACCTCACCGCTAGATGTATATGGTATAGTTAAAAATGACCTTAAGTAATTCTCTTTCTGGGATTGAACCTGGGCTCTAGCAGATGAATGCGTATGTTAGTATATGATCTCACACCCGCCTCACCGATGAGGACTAAAAAGAAGAGCGCGAGAAATTGTTCCTGTGTGAATGTTAATCACCCACCATAACAGGAACCACTTGGGAGCGCCGCTCTATCACTCATACACTCGTAGGTCGTGGGAGTTCATAAGAACAGAGCACCTAGTACATACAGAGTGATAATATTTACTTATTAAACCGGGGTAAATTAATATTATGTTTATTGAATAAGAATAATCATGCTTCATTCATATCTACATCCTACACGCTCCCTCCCAGTGTATAGGTATTGATATAAAAATTAAACTCCACTTAAAGTAAAATTTACTCTCTTGCTGGTGTAATTTGATACCATGGTGCTCTTACTAGGATGTAAAAGCGTATATAATGTGTTTTGACTCAACTACTCCGTCCACGACTGGACTAAAAGAATGTGAAGCGCGTGAGAAATGTTCTCACTGTATAGAAATAATCACTAACTCAACACAGGAGAACCTAGCTGAGCCCGGCTATCTTTCACGTCCTACTATGTAAATACTGCATAATATTAATACTAGCATAGATTATCAATTTATTGTTATAGTTTAGATAAAATAATCTAACTTTCTATATTGTATGTGTAATTATTATTCAATCTTATCCTAGGATTTATATAGATATACACGTGCACCTCGTATCGGAAACGTAGTGATTATATATATGCATCATAGCTGTGATTATACCATTAATACGATACTACTATCGTACAAGCTAAATAAAATATAATACTCGAGTCGATACTTTAATAACTCATATTGAAATGAGTAGCTCTTATTAATTCAATTAGGAATTAAGTGACTCACTATTATATATTATGACGTATGAATAATATATGATATAACTCTATCATGACCAATCGTATCCTCCTAGCTTGCACTCGTGGTCAATAAGGTAACATCAAGAGCCATGTAAAGAACCACTCTAGACGAAGTATATAGTAATATTGTATATGAATTAGTAAATATATACTGCTCAATTTATAATCTCCGCACTGTATCAATTTATTGATATCGTAATAATATATAATTATATTAACTCCTTTTTAGAGTTGATTCTTCTCCATATAATCTTATCTACGATGTGATGTAGTTGAAGTTCCTGTGAGACCTTCTGGCTGTAAAATACCCTACAACGCTTGCACTTAGACTCTCTGAGGAATACAAAAAATCTAGTTACGTCATCACTAGCCGTTAAAATAAATTAACACCATCGCTATACATACCTGAGAAGTATGTAAGGTTAGCTAGTTATTTGTTTTTAATTTATATGTGTTTAAGTTTTTAAACTTCTAACTTTGTACTTTTCATAACTGAAATTCTGTCCCCTGATATTATCCACTCGCAATATCTTTCATTATGTAATATACCAATTTTTGTTGTAGTACTAATTCCGTTGTTTTTTATATACTTAGTGGTGCGTGCCGCAACTGAAATATTTTCAATAGCATCTAGAGGAAAATTTAATTAATAGTAAGCAGAGTAAATATAGAGACTAGGAACTGGACACCTTAGGTGATGATCGCACTTGGATCGTACCGAGAACTTATCAGGTATTGTCTATTATATTATATAATATTTGATCTTTAGTAATAATTACCATAACTTTTTTGGGTTTATGTAATGATAGGATGGTCTAATTATACTATATAGCACCGTAGCATAATTATTAGTCCTCACGCGGCAACCAATAGCTGAGTTAGGTTACAAATTCTCCAGATAAATAATCAGTAGTCATGATTATATTAACTTTTACTCATTTTCATCTAATTTTAATATATATTAAATTATTCTATATTACTCTTTTTTTTTTTACAATAAATATTATATATATATCTATATATATATATAATATATATTATATTAAGTATATAATATTATATATAATATAATTATTAATATATAATATATATTAATAAATATATATATATAGATATATATATTAATATTATATATATATATTAATTTATATATATCATATTATTATATTATATATATATTATATATATATATAAGACCGTATATTAATATATATATATATAATATATGATTATATATTATATTAATTTAATATATATACTATTATTATATATATATATAATATATATTGGGATATTAAAAAATTATATATTACAAATTATATCTATATATATTATAATATAATATACTATAATATAATATATATCGAATATCGATATTTTTTCTGGCGATAATATCAGAAGTCACGATATGATATTTTATTATTTTTGGCGGGAAACGAATTTATTCGATATTTATTTATAGATATCGTGGATGATACTATCTCATAATATATGTATATATATGATTATATATTAATTTAATTAATTTATTAAAATAATATTTATTATTATTAAATATATTATTATATATATATATTATATATATATATATATATATATATATATAGTATAATATAATATATATATATAAATTATAATATTATATATATATATATTATATATTATATAATATAATTATATATTATATATATAATATATATACCCTTATATTAATTTATATATATTATTAAATCACAATATATATATAGTATATATTATATTAATATAATATATATATATTATTTTAATTATATATATTTTAGTAGATTTTATATAAGAAAATACAATCAAATAATATTTTATATTAGCCTTGTATTTAATTTTATTTGAACTTTTAATAAATTGACAAACACGTTCATTATACAGGTTGCATAATTGGATTTTAAGTATAATTCCAATGTATATATCTAATTAAAATATATATATCTCCGTACCTCTAATGAGAACATATTGATAAAATATAATTCTCTGAATACTATTATAATCAGAAGGTGGTGCGATTTCCCGATCAAATTCTCTAAATCCAGCTCGCATATTACTCTGCATTTCGCCAAATTTGCGACATGAAGGGCTTTCAGATTACTGACCAAATCATAATTATTGCCGGTGGTTGCTTGGCATTACTGGGCGATTAAATTTGAAATTAACTGTTTGGCACAATTGCTGTTTAGAGTAAATTTCGGCACTCCTCTGCTATTCGCGAGATCCACTAGCCGGAAATTGCGTGTGATTGCAGGTCTTCCGCCATGTGGTCGCAATTATGACTGGAATTATCACAGCCCGGAGTACTAGTTCTAACTATTTTCTCGTGTCTCGAGTCTTCCCTATAATTTTTGAACAATTCAACTAGGCATTGCTAGAAATGTCTCGCTCTAGTATTATGTTAGATATACAGAGAAAATATATTTTGCGCCAATAATATAGCAAAATAAATTTCACATTGGTTGAATATATGGATCCATTGTGTGTGTGTATTAATCGTGATTAAATAATTATTTATATATGTAATTAAGTAATAAACTCAGGCTATTACTTGCTCATTATATTATTGTATAAGTATAGTAATAAGCAGCTACGGGTGTTTTGCTCATAAGTTGTAATAATTCTCATCATATTGAGGAAAATGTAGGAAGTATACGAAATAATAGAAGCATATTAATATTATATAGTACATACGTTTATGAAATTCCTATCATTTGAGTCTCAATTTATGAATAATAGATAGATAACGGTATAATAATTTTCTCCAATTAATATTAAGGTAGGTTACTCACTATATTCTTTTATAAGAGATGAATAACTAATGCTCTACATAATATTTCATATATAACTAAGTAAAAAATCTAAATATATTCATATCATCGCCAACCCTGAATTTTGAATATTAGTTCATTTCCACTCTTACTTGTTACTATGTGGTGTAATATACTATCATGTGCAAGATATATGAGTTTAATTGTAGTTTAATTATAATTGACCTAAATCAGTCTACTCTGAAATTCTCTACTGGTTGATTTGATTCTGCAAGTATTTAGTGATAACTGTTAAGATAGAATAGTAGTCGTGATTATACCTATAAAGAAGCTCTATATATTACTATCATCGACGTGTAGTCCATTAGTAATATACTAAATACAAAAGACATTCTCCAGTTTGAATGCTTGTGGTCTGACTCCAATGTAACGTGTTGGCATCAGTGCTGTGTACCCAATCAAATCCTCTGTGAACCATTCTCTGTCAAGTTTTTGTGTAACGAGTTTCTGTAGTCAAATCAAAAAAAGTTCGCATCCTTATTACACTCGTCCAAGTCTGCTACTTTACTTGGACTTAGTTTGTGTTATTACATGAATCTAATATGCGATTATTAATTGTTATAGTATTCTTTTCTATTTTGCAATGACACTTAATTTAGAAAGGTAAATACCGTGCTCAAACGAACTTTTTGTGCAATCATAACAATGACACTAAGTTTTTAGTGCTGCTAAAAGATTCTTATTAAATGTACTATATAAGATATCTCCATGTCTGTGTACGCAATAGTATAGGCAACATTCAGATGTTTTTCACAAATATCCTCCTGATAGGTGTATTTCGGCACGCGTCTGTTTAAGTAACTCGTTGTAGTAGCTCAGGCGATACGATGTCTGAACATAAAATCTCTGTTGTCCAGAAAGAGAAAATATTCTAGATTTAATATTTTCCACCTTGATTCTTCTTGCCAATAGATTTTATTACCGCTCCGTTCTTTGACTCGGTATACGAATTGCATAATCTCACGAACCCAGCCTATCAAGCTGGTAATCTCTGAGAGATTGAAATTACGGTAATAGGTAAAATTGTTGACATGATTGATTATCACCAGTATATTCTTAATGCAAAGTTTGGTGAATCAATTTGCATGGAAGAAATTCAAAATAATCGTATGTGACACAACAGCAGTAAAATGGACGAGTGAATGGAATTGATAAAAAATTAAAAAACTGAAATGGTTACATGAGGATTTGGTCAGCCACAGTACATTGGCTGCAGCATCATATTCTTGATTGAATCTTAAAGCATGTGTTAGACTTCTTTTCTTCTACCAAACCAACTCTCAATTATGAATTCGTGGACGAAGTGAAAATCAATCGAATCTTCAGGCAGTCCTACAAGCCAGAGAGTGAACATGATATTATTCAAAATCAGGTTGGCGAATGATTTTAATTTTCTGTATGCAGTATTGTAGAGCAATTCAGTTTCCTAAAGAAAATAGGAGTTACCCCGTAATTAATTGAGAGAAAATTACCGTCTGCTTTCACAATGCCAGCATGGGAATTCACGTGCTTTATATGTTCTTATTTTACTTCCTCCTTCCTAAATGGAGAATTTCACTGGAAACACCGCGCTTTCATTTCAAATACATGGCAAGAAGCCTGTGTTTTCTAACCAAATATTTAACGCACAGATTCACCAGAAATTGATGATGGAATTTCCGAAATAAATTGCTCTGCAGCCATGAAGTGCTTTGAAACTCACTGAAATGTTGTAGATATACCACAGACAAATATTTGTGCCGAACGAGGTGTGAAATTAATGGAAGAACTGTACTGTACCAGAAATGCAAAACAGATAAATATTTAAATCTGAAGCTTATTGTAACTAATACATTTTGATTGTGATGAATTACTTAAGTATTCAGAATTTTCATTGTTTGGTACGGAAAATTTTTTTATGAATGAACGAAAATAATTTCAATTTTGTCATTATTGTTGCATTTTTTAAAAAGTTCATGATTTCTAATACAGGCTAAAAAAATTTTTTTTTCTAGACTTCAATATATATATATGATTTATATATATATATATATATATAATAATATATATATATATATATATATATATATATATATTATATATATATTATATATATAATATTAATATATATATTAATATATATATATACTTATATATATATATATATATATATATATATATATTATAATATTATATATATATATTATTATATATTTATATATACTATATATATATTATATATTATTATATTATATATAAATATATAGTAATATATAAATATATATATATTTATATATATATAATATATACGTCTATATATAGTATATATATATATATATATATATGTTTATATATAATATTTATATATAATAATATATATATATAATATAAATAATAAGTTAAAGAAAGAACATATAATGAGAAGGTAAAGAAATTAACTTGCCTTTTCTGGGATTGAACACCGCATGTTGCGCGTGAGGACAATATGCCCGGTGCTATATGATTGAGCCATCCTCCAACCCAAAAAAATTTGGATTCAAGAACAATTATAAAGCAACCGCAAGTTCCCGTCAAGGCGACAAATCACCAGTGTCCAGTCCTATCTCTCGTTCTTTAAATTTTTAGATTGTTAAATATTGCATAATAATCGCCATTATATAAGATGTTAAGAAAGAACATATAATGAGAAGGTAAAGAATTAACTGCCTTCTCTGGTAACACGCTTGGCATACCGTTCGCGAGGGCCGGGATCTAATCCTGGTAAGTGAGGAATCACTCAAGGTTATTTTAACTATACAAATTGAACTGCGGGTTTTAATTGCAGTATTTACATCTATACAATATATACTCCGATCTAGAGTGTTCTCCTCCTGTGTTACCTTTGACCCGAGTGCAATCGGAGATGCGTGGCTGAGGTATCTGTCCTGCCATAGGTGGTCCTTATTCCTTTGAATAAAGCACTCTTTTATAGATTTAAGTCGCGAATCTTTTTAGCTTGTCGTGGTCGAGTGGTAAAACGCTTGGCATACCGTTCGCGAGGGGCCCGTGATCTAATCCTGGTAAGTGAAGAATCATTCAAGGAGTTATTTATCTATACAAATTGAACTGCCGTTTAATTGCAATATAAAGTATATATAATATATATATATAATATATATATATATATAGTTAATATATATATATATTATTATATATATATATATATATATATATAGTATATATATAATTATATAATATATATATTATATATATATATATATATATATTATTATATATATTAATATATATATATATGAAGAAGTTTAAAAAGAAAGATGTTGAATAAAGAGGGAAAAAAGAAATATTAAAAGGTGCATACGTGGAGGGGAAAAAGAATATGAACAGTTTGGAAGGAGGATGCATGGAAGACAAGGAATAGGAAGCTCATTCTTGGAAGGGAAGCGGAAGGTAAGAATGAAATAAGAGGAACATGCTCAGAATAATGAATAGGATGGTGCTTTCGTAAATGATTTGAACGGTGTGAGGGAGTTGTCGAAGGGAACACTTTCGAAAATCTGCATAACATTGGTGTAAATGAAGAGGTGATAGGAATGTGTGTGGTTTGATGGTGAGGATGAGGTCATTAAATAAGGGGAGGTAATCGGGTAGAGTGAGACAGTTTGAAGAATGGTAATCTGCAGGTTATAGATGGAAATTGTGGTAATGATCAAGAACGGAGGCGAGGTGGTGATTGAATGGATTTGGAAATTGTGCAACTCAAAGCGTTTATGGAGGGTAATAGTTCGAGGGATTGAGGAGAGCAGTAATAGTACCCTTATATAAGCGGTAAGGGAGACTAAGGATAACTTGTAGGAATTCTTAGGGGAATTTAGTGTCATTGATGTTGTAAGGAAGAATGTATGCTGGTATTTTTGGTCGAAAGAGTGCGTCGAGTGACTGAAAAACTGATTCTGGTTAAAGAACAGGTGCGTTTAGATTGTAGAGGAGGTGGATCCAAAATATAATTAAAACAAATGAATTGAGAAGAAAATGAGGTGAGGAAAGAAGAATAAATTGTCATTTAGGTTTTTATGGATTTGCAACAGGGCTATGATAGGGACAGGTTTTAGTGTTATATGGTGTTTGTGGTAGCTTGAATGGAATCGAAAAGAGGTATGGCGATAGCGAAGCGTTTGTACAAGAATAAAGTGATTGGTTTAATATAATAGCGGAGTGAAGACAGGGAGTGTTATGTCTCCTTGGTTATTTCAATTTGTATATGACGATTGGGTTATGAAGGGAATTAGAGGTGTGGGACAGGCAGATGGTGTTAGAAAGATGCGAAGAATGGAAGAGAGTGAGGTGCCCCTACTATTATATGCAATTGGATTTGGCACTTGTTGTGCGTCAATCTGAAAAAGAGTTGAAGAGATGGTGGAGAGATTTGGGGGTAGGATGTGAGTAAGGATAGTGGTGGTAGATAAGAGTAAGTAGGTTATGTGAGTGAGACAGTCCCGGTGTTGTATATAACGTTTGAGGTGAGCAACTGAAAAAGTGTCTGAGTTTATATTAGGATATTGTGGATGTAAGGAACGGATGATGAGGAGTGTAGTAGGAAAGTTGTGAATGGGAGGAAAGTGGCTGGTGCAATTAATCGTTGGTGGATGAAGCTAAGTGGTGTACTAGGGTTCTTACATGAATGTTATGTTTGTTACCAGTATTAATGTGTAGTAGTGAGAAATTATGGTCTGGAGTAAGAGGTAGTGATCTGAAGAAAATGTGTGATGAACAATCTTATGGGCTAGTGTTAGGTGTGAGAAGATTGATAAAATGAGGAATGAAGTATTAGAAAGTTGTGTTGTGTGAAGAAAGGGGATAAATTAGAGAATAAATGAAAGTACGTGATGATGGCTTGGTATGATGGAAAGGAATGGATAGACAATAGGTTGGTTTAAGGGGATGTACCAGAAAAAAAAAAAAAAAAAAAAAAACTGGTGAGTGTGGGAATCAACTGACTGATGACTGATTCGTAAAGAATGCCTGGAGGAAAAAATGTAAGTTTGGCGAGGATAGAAGAAAGGGCCTAATATCGTTTAAAAAAGGTTTTGTAAATAGGTTATGGTATCTCCTGTGCGTGTATAGCTGCAAAATGAACCGAGATGGCCCCAGTGAGGGTCCGTCGCGGTCCCGTGTAGCTCTAGGGTGGATTTTTCGACTGCGACGAGTTCTCACTAATAGGGTATATTAGATTATATAGGTAATATGACTTGGTGTCATGTTCTCTATACTTTTCTTTTCGGTGCAATTTAAGCACCTTTACCCCCAGTCTTGGGGAAGAAGGTGGAATGATATTAGTATAATATATATTATATATATAGTATATATATTATTATATTAATTTATATATATATATTATATATATATATATATATTATATATATAATATATATATTATCTATATATATATATTATATATACTATATATATATATATTTATATGGTATAATATTATATATATATAAAATATATAATATATATATATTATATATATATATATTATTATATATTTAATATATATATAAATATATAATAGTTATTATTATTTAATAAATTTTATTATTATATAATATTATTTATTATAATAAGTAATATATATATATATATATTATATAATATATATATTATATATATATTATATACATGGGCGTCGCCAGCTTCCAAGCAAGGGGGGGCAGCTTTAAAATTTTATAGAGCTTGATATATATATATAATATAATATATATATATATAGTTATTTATATATATAATATATTTATTATATGTATTAGTATATATATATTATATATATATAATTATTATTATATATATAATATTAATAAATATATATATATATATATATATATATATAATTAATTATTATATATATATATTATATATTTATATTATTATTAATATATATTATTATATATATATATATATTATATATATATATATTATTATATTATATATAATATAAGAAAACATAAAACTAGGAACATTTGTATGGATAATTAAATGATAATATTTAATAAAAAATTATTTTATAAAAACAATAAGAAAGTCAATATGCAAATGCAATGATGGAAAATTCACAATATAGAGCAGTTGCAAATTGATATTATGTAAAAAAGTAATTTTCCTTGGTCAACGCAAATTATGTCAACTATTGTGGAAAGAAAATCATTAATTTGTCGAACACAAATTTTCTGTGTACACTCATTCATAGCCAGTCTCGTTTAATCTGTACGTCTTCCATAGTACCCGCAGGCCAGTCTTAATCCTTCGCCAGATACTGAAAGGAGTGCTACTGTACTTGGTGTTGCATGGCTGGCGGAGTATCACAAAGCCTTTTTGTCGACGGAAAGAAAGGTTCAGGCTCCTTTAAGACTTGGGAGACAAACAAAGATCTTTTAGTTCTTCACTATTCAGTTTCTTGTCCTTCCAATTTTGTACCAAAGTTCTAGCTCTTCTCCTATGCCTTCTATAAATGAAGCTGTCTTTTCTTTAACTCATCGATTGTTATGAGTAGCATGTGGAAAGGATGTAGATATGTCAATGCATAAGCAGGCGTATTTTCAGTATAAAACCGTAATTCCAAAGAAGAGGTTTTTAGAATCTAGATGCAGAGTTATTAAGGATCCTTCAGAACTCCGTGGGATTTGTTGCTGGATAGTTGCTGCGGTGCAGCTGCTACCAAAAATCGTGGTATAATTCAGATCAATTCTAGTTGCCGGCGTATTTGATTAGCTTCTGTTAAACACTTTCAGAGGTGATTTTCCTTCATCTTTCCGATGGCTCCTAACCATTTCCACAATATGATGAATGTGCTGCGAGGTTTTGACGATATCCAAGGTCTTGGATTGGAGAACATTTACAACTGGCTCTAACATCGCAGAGTACTTCGTGATCACGATCAATATCATAGCCATGATTAAATGACGGGACTTACATGCCGCTGAATACAAATGAAAGCGGCATTTTTTCTTGGGCAGTATTTCCTTCAAGGGCAAGGATTTCTAATTGCTTGCATCAATTTCTTACAAAACTGCTTCCTAACACACTGAGACTTGTGTTGTTCAGACATCTTGGTCTGGCATAGAGCTTGGGATGTTGACATTAATTTATTCTCGCAAAGACCGACTAGCGAAAAAACGTAATAATGCCTTTATAGTACCCACAGTATTGCGGATTATCTGGTATTGTGTCAAATCATTAACTACTAGGATTTGTTGGGTGAAGAGCCAATGAAAGAACAGATGCTTTTTTATACTTTTTTCCGCAATATTACTTGGACACCTCCTTCTTTGCAGACATCACGGAACAGCATCGAAAACCAAGCCCACTCATTTTTAGGATCTAGTTCTTTCAGTCGTGACAAAATCGTCAATGGCTTCGCAATGGTTTTTGCGTCAAGCGCTTTCAGTTCTACAAAGCCAATAAATCCTCTTTGACTTCATCGGACTCTTTGTCGAAATAGCGCAACAATAATATGGATAAGTGTTCCTTTCCAGAAATATCAGCGTTTTTCATCTTCTAGTAAGCTATTCGCTCACGCTTCCTTTACCTTATTTAACGATGCTTTCCGTTATAGTAGTACCACATTAGAGAAAATGATTCATTCTGAATCTGAACTGATTGGTATGTTGCATTTTTCTTCCCCTTTTCAAATGTTTTTCCAATGACCTGATCTCCGGCATCTATTCGTAAGCGACGCAAATCTTGCAACACTCCCTCATCAATGATGCTTACCCCGAAGAGGTAAATCGCTCGTACCAGGAAAATGTCACACATGAAATTTATTGAGGATAATGATTTTTTTTATTTTCTGTCTATGGATTATTTTAGAATTGCTGGTTATTTGGAGTGTCTACCGGGCACGTTCCTGTAGGAACATCTTGGCAGCGTCAACAGCGTTGTTATGTCACTCTGTGTTTTGTATTCCCTTACAAACCGCAACATATCTTTATATTTAGTGAAAGGTTTTATTGTAAAGAGCCTAGGAACCCTCTGACCGAACTTTTATTTTGGTGGAAAATAAAATAAAAAACTTGCAAAATGCTCCCTTTAGGGGCCTGGAGTATGTCAGCCAAGGTGTTATGTCTCCAACCATTCATAATTGGATTTCCTCTTTAAGTGGGTAGCATCCTCCAAAAAATTATAGGTTCTTTCAGTAACTGCTTCTTTTTCTCAGTCAAAATCATAGATGAATGTCCAACTTATCTACCAATGTCATTTTCGTGACTGTCATCTAACTGAAACGCCAGCTCCGGAATTGGACCCATATTTGATCGATCGAGTGCTGGGCCTGGGTGGTGGGTTCTATCATCATACGAAAATTATGTTCGAAGTAGGAGGGATTGAGCCTCGTGTAGTTCTTAAGTTGACTTATTGGTATCTTCTACGTTTTCACCGCTACCATTTCCAATTTTATCTGAGTTCATCCTTTTCAAATTTACTGCAAACAAATTATATATATATCATTAAAATTTATTATAATATTTATATATATATATTATTATATATTTATATATAATTATATATATATATATATATATATATATATATATATTATTATTAGGAACATAAGAAATATAGGGATAGTAAGCCACATGAACCTATCGAGACTGTCCCATCACCAACTAACCAACATGCTCATGCAAATCCACAAGCACCCTAGGGCTTGTCAGATTACTGTAACTAAAAACTCCACCGATTTTGGCTATAGTAAAAAAAAATGATATATGATACCCAAACCATCCACATGCCTTAATAACTAAGTTATGGTTCCACATGCAGTATAACAATAATAACTACTGTAATTAAAACAGCCAATGTAGCTTTCGTCTAAATATTACTATATGATACACAACCATCCATATTACCATATCTAACCCTTTCTTAAATGTTGAAATCGAGTCACACTCAACAACCTCTGTTGGCACCATATCCAAATTTAACAACCCTTTTGCTGAATGCATGCTTTCTATATCAATGATGGCATGCTTTCTTCTAATTTTCTTGTTATCCCCCCTGGTCTCCCGTCCGTGCTCTACTATGAAGAATTATTGGTCTCCGTATTATCAATAGATGTTTAAAAATTTTGTAGATTTGTATCAGTCCCCTCTGAGAAATCGCCTTATTTCTACAGAAAACATTTCCTAACTCTTAGCCTCTCCTTATAGCTCTTACCCTCAAAACCCAGAAATCATCCTTGATTGCTCTCAATGTTGCACTCTCTCTAGCATCTAAGTCTTTCTTTAAATAAAAGGCCCAAACTCGTGCACAATACTCTATTATTGGCCTAAAATAGCTATTATACAGTTTACTTAATACTTCCTTGCTCTTGTAAACAACATATGCGATTTATTCTGCCCAGCATCTTATTAGCTTTTATTCCTTGCTTCAAACACTGATTAGCTATTTCAATCTCTGCTGTATAATACACCTAAATTTTCTTTGTCACACAGACCAGCCAATCCCATTCATATCGCAGTTAAAACTTTTATTCTGGTAATCTAGGTGAAGAACTTACACTCTTTACTATTAAAATTCATTTGCCACTATCTGCCAACCCAAGAAGCTTTATCAAGATCATTTGAACTCTTTATACATCCTTCATATTCCTAATGGAGGTGGCCCACTTTTGTATCATCGCAAACTTAGAAACCTTGGCTTTAAGTTCCCTGCGTCTAAATCATTATATATACTATATGAGAACAACTTGGTCCCAGCACTGAACCCTGTGGTACACCACTCTTCACACTATTTCTCTTGATGACTTATTGCCATTTAGTTGTTACCACACTGTTTTCTATTCCAAAACCACTCTTTAGCAACCATGTACCACTCAAAAATATACACATTGCAATATCTCTCTCAGCCTTACTGTGGGAACTTATCAAAACTTTGCTCAAATCCCAAATATATAATTCAACTGGATCTCTACGGTAATGCATCAGATAATGATTTCCATGAAATTCTAAAAGGGTTTGTCGACATACCTACGCCTTTCTGAAACCATGCTGGAGTCATACAATACTGTTATCTTCTAAATATTTCTCTAAATACCTTTCAGTGTTAACTTTTCCGAACCTTTACAACAGAATGTTTATTAAGCTAACTGGCCATATAATTTTCCCAATCTTCCTACTACTTTCTATACAATTAGGCACAAATATGCCGTTTTCCGTCATTCTGGTTACCGTCACCAAATGTTTACAGATCGCGTAAAATCAAATACAGTGCCTTTGCAATGTTGGTACTACCCTCTTTCAATTCTTACATGTATACAATCAGGGCCTGCAGTTTACTTGAGTCAATATGGTCCTAGTAAACGTTTAATATCTTTTACGTCAAATTTCAAATTCTGTAAGTCTATTTGTTACATGCCTACAAAAAACTATTAGTCTCCAAACTATTATCCTAATCTTTCCTAGTAAAACCACTGAAGCCAAATAAGCATATGCATCTCGTTACCTGCACTTGCAATCCTTACTGACTTACTAAATTTTCATCAATTTTTAATGGACCCGTATCAATGTCCATAGCTATTCTTACTCATTTGCTAAACTTTATATATGATAAAAGCTAAAACTTCTCAGGTCCTTTTGCATTGCCTTGCTAAATTAATTTTCTGCCTCTCTCTTTGCCTTTCTTATTTGATGGTTAAGCTCGTTTTTTTTTTCTATTAAATTCTTTCTGAATTCATCTTCCCTCTAAATACCTTGAATATTTTAAAACTTCTATGCTTTTGGTGACATTAACCACAATATTAGTTATCATTTCGTAAATTATATACACTCACTCTCCTATACCAACCACCAATACAGGTTTCTCATTCGCCTTCCTAATGGGTTATTTTTAAAACATCTGACTGAATGAATATTCATTAAAATTTGATTAAAATGTTCCCCACATGATAAAACAGTTGTGGTCTTTAAAATCTTTATCCCAGTCATATACTAAGCAGTCTCGTAACTTGCTTCGACGACCTCTAGATCATATATATATATATATATTATAATATAATTATTATATATATTATATTATGTATTTATACACCATATTATATATTATAATATAATATATATTATATTATATATGGTTCTACTATGTAAAATCTCTGCCACATATGTTCATAGGCTAATAATTTATTAGAATTCGCTCTCTCACAGAAAAAAAATTAAAACGTATAGAAAACTCTGATGTTTGAAAACCACTATTTCTGTGTTGTGTAATGAAATTGATTTTTAAAATGAAGGCTAATATGAGGATGGACAGGAAACATTATGTGTTCAAAGTTCCTACTTTTAGAAGTAAATACACAAATTATTAACAAAAATATAATAAGTAAAATGTACGTACCAAGGAATCTCCTAATATCTATGATCTGAACTATAACTTTACACTGAGTCGGTGTTGAATTATAGAGTGGTGTCACGGAATGAGATAATTTCAATGCTACTTTGAAACTTAAACACTTAATAAAGAATTAAGGAATCCGAACTGAACACAAATCTAGAATCTATTATACATAATTAACTTAAAAAAGCACATAGATAGATGATAACAAACAGTTCTTATATACAAAATTAAAAAGTAGCAATATTAATGGAGTGAGAAGAACTCGCTCAATCCCCGGCAAGAGAAATGGCCGAGGAAATGACCGATTTGCAACCCTAGCCCCCTTCGCCACTATATACTATATTATATTTATATATTATATATATTAATAGTTAAAAATAACAATAAATTATATTATATATATGTCCCATTTACGCACATAAATCATAAATTATATATATATATTATTATATATATATATAAACATATATATAATTATAATAATATAAACTATATATACTATTACTAAACCTATACCCTAATATACCATATTTAATATTTTTATATATATATATATATTATATTATATTAATATATATAATATTATATATATTTATATATATATTAGGTATATAATATAATTTATATATATATATATATATATAATTATAAATATATATATAGTAGATAATATACCTCTAATATAATAATATTAATATAATATATATATATATATAATATATATAGATAATATAATAGACCTAATGTTATAGTATATATATATATACAATTATATATATTATAATATATATATTAATATATAATTTATATATATATTATATTATATTATATACCATAATAATAATAATAATATTATATATATAGATCCCCATTATATACTCATCATAATATCCCATATTATTATATATATATCGTCCAATACGTAGCCTAACGCCACCGGACGGGACGTCCTCAGAATACAAAAAAATTCGCAGGTGTAACTCTATAAGCTCAACACTTTTTAGGGGGTGCAGCTGCCCCCCTTGTCCCCCCCTGACGAGACCCAACTCAGTCATTAATTATTATATATATAAGTTCTCGTAAGTAAAGGTCTCTTTTCAGGAAATGTTATATATAAAAATAAATCCGATAATTATAAAACACAAACTCACACAGCGGTTGGCTCAGTCAATAAAATGTTATCTGAAATTCATGTTTTTTAACATGCCAATAAATAGATAGCGGACTCTTGGCAGCTTCAGTAGTGAAAAAAATTTATAAGCGATAGAATTAGCTGGATTTGTATAGCTGGATGGCGAATCAGAAAAGTGCGGAATTGCGGAAGTTCGGATTAGCGGGACTGGCCGAAAAAGAAAAAGTTTGCGAAAATTGGCGAATGCGATCAGCGGATGGCGAAGCAGAAAACAACAGTTGTGCGGAATGCGGAACACACCTGGAAGCCTCACATAAGTTAGCGGAATTAGATGAATTGCGGACTAAAAAAAAAAAGTTAGCGGGTTCCCACCTCTGATATATATATATAATTATAACATATATACACATATATAAAATATATATATATATAATATATAATATATATATATACTATAATTATAATATATATATATCATATATAGATATATTATAGATATATTAATAATATTTATATAATATATATAAAATAATTATTTATATATATAATATATATTAAAATATACCTATGAGCGCATATATCCGATGCGGTGTTCTGATCAATGCAGAGGAGGCCCGGGCTGACTCTAAAATTCAAAAAGAACCCACAATCTAATTAATTAAAAAATTCATTACTATTTTACTTATTTAAAATAATGTTTAAATGTTATATACAAGGAGCAAATTTTACATTTTAAGTTCATTATCTCTATTGCCCGAACACCTCCTATTTTTTTCATAAGGATCATTGACTGAGGAAATTCGCATTTAGTGCCACTCCAAGAAAGCATTAATTTCACAATGCTTTCAAAAATACTCGCATGGTGTCAGCATCGTAAAAGATATCCTTTATTCTTATTGTTGTTCTATTTTTCAGGATTTTTCCACAAGGCCTCCTTCTCGACACTTCATAAAAATAACTCCAACCAATTTAGGGCAACTCTACCTCATAAGTAGGAGTTGCCCTCTTTGCAATTAAATCATTGCCCGAACAAATAATAAAAATAATTTTTTTTAAATTAAATTAAAAAAACATTTTTATGGCCAAATATATTTATAATTTTATATACATCCCTATATTATAACATCATATAACCATATTAATATATATAAATATATTATATTATATATATCTCTATATATATTCTATATTATATATATATATATTATATATATATATTATTATATATATTAATATAACATATATATTACATATATATATTAGTATATATATATTATATATATATATTAAATT
The DNA here is from genome assembly GCA_015478945.1 of Trachelipus rathkii. Lineage (NCBI taxonomy): Eukaryota > Metazoa > Arthropoda > Malacostraca > Isopoda > Trachelipodidae > Trachelipus > Trachelipus rathkii. The sequence goes on along the minus strand of JABUQX010139143.1, from coordinate 1,949 downwards.
ATAATATTTTTTATAATATATAATTCAAATAATAGTATAATATAACTATTATATATGATATATAAAAGAATATAATTTATACAAATAAATATCATAATATATAGAGAGATGGAGAAGAGATGACTAAATTTTCTATATTTTTTGGTAATAATTTTTAGTTATAATTTTTGTAATTTTGGGCTCTATTTTGGTATACAAATCCTTGGGTGAGAAATCCCTAGAATTGCCGCCGAAAAATTAGTTATATTCCAAGTTGAGCATCTGTTGCTTCCATATTGATCTTACATTAGCTTTGAGAAGTGTGAGTGATTCTTAGGATTATAACCCATAGGTAGTAGTTTGGCTCCGGTTGTTGTTAATCCGTTAAGGGTTTGTCCAAATTTGAAAAAAATGAATACTGAAAAAGAAAATGATTAGTGGGTACCATATAATATAATATAATTATATATATTATATTATATATATATATATATTATTATAATATATATAATAATAATATTATATATATATATATTAGTAATACTATTTATATATTATAATAATACTCAATCAATATAAAATTATATATACCTAATTTATAATGTATATTATATAATTTATTTATTTATTATTACTAAATAAATATACTAATTGCCTTAGTAATGATAATTAGTAATATATTCCTTCCTCTTCCCAATAAATAACTATCAATGATAAGAGGTAACAGTGAACATATCAATATAAATTGACTCAAAATTATAAATTATTAAATAAATTATAATCTTTCAAATACATAAAAGATCATGATAGGTAATAATATTACGGATCCCTAATTAATTTTTGCGTTAATATATAATATTACGTAAATATATTTTTAACTAATTTAATTTTTAGTAAATCATAATCATTATAAAAACCCACTATTAATAAAGTTTTTTTTGTTGAGGGTGACACTAATCACCCGGTATGAGATCTATGTTTAAGTTAAAAACTAAAATAAGATAGAAGCAGCGCCATATTTAAGTTAGCGCATGCCTCCCCCACAAAACCCTCAACAGTTCACTAAAACGATAATCCGATATTGTTTCGGAATCATATCAACCGCCAACCTCATATCGATAATATATTTTTGGATGAATACGATTTTTTTGCGACTCCATATATGCGGCAATTAAGTAGAGTATACATTCTCTCATATAACTACGTGGCCCAGTAATTCCACCGCCTTGCGGTGATGGTTTACCGATGTGTAAATAATGAAAATGGAATACGAAGCCTGCTGCTGTAACATGAACAAAAATATTGAAAGCTTTCTGGGTTTAGTATGTATTACATTTTTCGAATTTAAATTTGTAGATTAAAATTACTGGTTTTTAGGGTTATAAAATATAACCGGAGTAATTATTACCTCACAAATATTATTGTTAGTTGCATTTGTGAATCCTAAGTACTATAATAATTTTAGTTATAATTTTTAAATGTTAAATAGATTATATTTTAATAATGTTATAATTATAGAAGTATAAATGATTGAGATATTAGCTAATAACTAAACACCAAGTCGCATAGCTACATATTTTTTAACCAACATTTGCAAATGTTGATGTTTTTCTCAAAATTATAAATGAATTTAATTATGTATATTTTCAATATAAATTTTTTAATTGCTAATAAATAATTAAATAAATTATATATAAATTAAAATAATAAAGTAAGTTTAATGATAAACAATCATATGCATTTTTAACATATAGAGCCAATTAATTCTTAAAGATTAAATAATATTAATTGCTCTCTTTTTTAAGTTCAATATAAAATATGGTACTATTTAATATTAGTAGATAAGGCCTATGCTTTAATGTCACATATTAATTCACTTATAATATAGAACTTAGTTTGATATGAAAAAAATTATATTTAAATAAAGCCTATAGTATATACTATTACCCTATAATCTTATGAGATATATA
>JABUQX010139142.1:0-25000 GCA_015478945.1 Trachelipus rathkii | reverse complement strand
ATATGGTTGTATTTTGGTCGAAAGAGTGCGTCGAGTGACTGAAGGACTGATTGGTGAAGAGATTGGTGAAGAACAAGGTGCGTTTAGGAGTGGGAGAGGATGTGTGGATCAGATCTTTACATTGAAACAAATGATTGAGGAAATGAGGGAGAAGAAGAATAAATTGCATTTAGGTTTTATGAATTTGCAACAGGCGTATGATAGGATTAATAGAGAAGCTCTATGGCAGGTGTTAGCGATATATGGTGTTGGTGAGTTGGAAGCTGCAGATAAGAGCAAAAGTATGTATATTGATAGTGAAGGGTGTGCATAGCCTCAAAGTCTAAATGGTGTTGAAATAAACTGGTTTAATAATGTAATAGCGGAGTAAGCCAGGGATGTGTAATGTCTCCTTGGTTATTCAATTTGTATATGGATGAGGTTATGGCAGTGGGGGTGGCAGTGGATGGTGTTAGAATGATGGCGAATGGAAGAGAGTGACGGGTGCCATACCTATTATATGCGGATGATTTGGTTTTATGTGGCGATTCTGAAGAGAGTTTGAGAGGATTGGTAGAGAGAAATTTTTGAAGGGTTATTAATAAGAAAAGGAGGAGGGGTTTGAAAGATTAATATATATAGATAAGAGTAAGGTTATGTGGTTGTGAGTGAGGACAGTCCTAGGTGTGAAGTTATGTTAGATGGTGAGCAGCTGGAACAAGTGTCTGAGCTTAAATATTTAGGATATATGTTGGATGATAAGAAAATGGATGATGCAAGGTGTAGTAGGAAAGTTGTGAATGACAGGAAGGTGGCTGGTGCAATTAAATCCTTGGTGGATGTAAAGGGACTAAGTCTTGAGTGGGCTAGGGTCTTAAATGAGGAATGTTGTTACCTGTGTTAACATATAGTAGTGAGACTATGGTCTGGAATAAGAGGCATAGATCTAAAGTACAATGTGTTCAGATGGACAATCTTAGGGGTGTGTTAGGTATGAGAAAAATTGATAAAATGGGGAATGAACGTTTAGAGGCATAGATCTAAAGTACAATGTGTTCAGATGGATAATCTTAGGGGTGTGTTAGGTATGAGAAGAATTGATAAAATGAGAAATGAACGTATTAGAGAGTTGTGTGGTGTGAAGAAAGGGGTAAACGAGGGAATAAATGAAAGAATAAATGAAAATACGTTGAGATGGTTTGGTCATGTGGAAAGGATGATGATAGTCAGTTGTGGAAGAGAAAGAAAAAAGGAAAGATGAAGAAAGAGAAGAGTATAAGACTGATTGAATTGGTCTTATGTTCTCTTCAACTTCAGATGAAGGTGGTGAAGAATTGAATAGTAGTACAAAAGAGAGAAATACAAGAGGAGTCCAAAGGAAAGAAATTGTATAAAGATAAGTGAATTAATTCAGAAAAATAGAAATTGTTATGGAAATTATTTGTAAATATTAAGTGAATTAATAATGGTATTCTTTCTTTCTTTCTTTTAGGAAAATGTATGAGTGCTTAAGGCCTCATATATTTATTTGACAATTCAACTCTTATTTAAATTAAGTACAGTATAAAAGCTAATAAGTTTATCAACAACAAATCAATCACAACTGCACAAAAGGTGAATGTGTCTGTGCAGATAATAGTCTATTTGAACTTTTAAATGTTGTGTCATTTATCCCCATATTTAATATGGATTGTTTAGTAAAATAGACTAATCTTTTTGATGACTTCTTTACCAAACAAGGAAATACTTTATTAAACTCCATTTCTCATATTTAGGGCATTTAGGTTAAACTATCATTATAGGTATTTTGCTAACTATTCAATAAATAATAATAATAATAATAATAATAATAATAATAATAATAATAATAATAATAATAATAATAATAATAATAATAATAATAATAATAATAATAAAGCAATGACACTTTTTTAATAATGTATCAAACTCAAGTAAAAAGTAGTAATAAATAAATTAACAAACCTTCCCATGCTGAGCATCTAACTTCTGCTCCCAAACTGTTTGATTTTCAGATTTAATGACATGATTTTTGTCATGCTCTTCATCAAACATTAATTCCATGTCTGATTCTCTCAACTCTGTCAACTCTAACTTCACAGATTCCTTTTGATCTAATTCTTCATTTTTAATACTCTCTAGTAGAGCGATGCTTGCTTCATTGTGAGGAAAGCTCTGAAGTAAAATGAATGAATTTGAATAGCGCTTGACATAATGAAGATCTTTAACAGTATTACATTTATTAAGAGAAGAAAAAAGATCAAAAGAATATCAACATAATTTTATCTTCTTCCTCAGAAACTGAAAGGATAAATCATTCAAAAATCTCATTTTGGTCATTTTTCATCTGATTAAAAATATAGACTAACTAACTTATCAACTAATGTGAATAGGCTCTACCTTATCAACAAAACACATATTACAATTTTTCATGATTAAATTACAGTGTGGAATAGGTCGACACATGTACATATCCAGGCAAACATAATAATTTAACTAAAAAATAAATTATCAACATTATTTTCAACACAAAAACTATCACTCTAAGAGAGAAGATTAAGTAGTTAACATTGTGGTAATTTTTTTTTTTTTTTTTTTTTGAAGACCAATAGAAGATAAAGAAGGAAATTTGCTCTCAACAGGAAATTATATTCACTATTTTCCTTTATAAGGTTTTAATGTTTCTTCTTTAAGATATAGTTGTAAGAATAATGATAATTTAGATCAAATCATTGGTGCATTCACGTAAAATTTTCCTTTAAGTAATATTGGAGATTTAATGATTAATTCATATTTAAAATAATGATTATCAGTGAACAAAAACTTCAAGATTAATGGAAGATTTTCCTTATTTTCTGTGTTCTTTGATAATATACTTGTAAATGCGAGAACTTGATGCATTTTCCCCCTTTTTTTTAATTACACATATTCCACCACTCATGGTAATCTCCAATCACAAAATGGGTAAATCCCTTTATATTTGGCCCATCAACCTGAAGTTAAATTAAATTTTTATTCATATAATATAAATGTAGTTATGTAGAAAAGGAACAATTCCTTAAAAATAAAATAGGGCTTAACCAATAAATTAATATTACATATTAATATTTGCCATAAAGGAGAAACATTAATAATCTTTTGCTGAAAACTTCAGTTGAAAATAATTGGTCAACATGACTATGGACATGAGATAACCTGAATTTTGTTAAAGGTGGACAACTGAGGTGAAAAATTATATGCAAAAAATGTATACTATCATAAATGGAAGGTAAATTTAGGGCTGCCCAAGGGTGAAAACACTCATAGGTCATATGTCATTCTTTCTCCCAACAAATGTTTAAAAATTGGGCTTTTCCTTTGTTTTGGTATATTTTTTACGTTAATGTCTGAAGACCTCCAAATTTTTCTACACCCCCAATTACATAGATACTTTTCACAAAGATTAAACGTTTCTATATATATAACATATACCGGTACTGGTATATATTTTTCTTAAACAGAATAAATTCATATAGAGTTTTGTAGGTCTTATAAAAAGACTATAATAGCCTAAGACTTTTTGTTCATCAATTCACATCCTCTTACTAATCCTTTCAAATATCTTTGAATGATGAATGGCCATAATATTCTCCTCATTCTTTCATTATTAAAATGAGTATGACAACTTCTCAATACTTTAGACACTCCTCCTCACTTGAAAGCTTGGAAGAATCATTCTTGATACGTTTTCAATACCACTACATTAGTGATAAGACCTCAAACATGCTTGTAAAGGTTATTATCCCAACATACTTTTGCTTAAACATTTTAAGGATTAATTAATAATTAATTTTTTTAATTCAGATTATTAATGAATTGAATTGTAACCTTGAGGGTTTTAAAAGTATATGCTACAACATATATATATATATATATATATATATATATATATATATATATATATATATATATATATATATATATATATATATATATATATATATATATATATATATATATAACATGCTTATATTTTTATATATCTGCTATATGCTGTAACAATATATATATATATATACGGTATATATACCATATATATATATATAGTAGCCATAGATACTAACTCTAATAATAACAATAACAACTTAACATATATATATATATCTATATATATATATATATATATATATATATATATATATATATATATATATATATATAAGAAAAAAAACACATATACTAAGTTTATAAAATTTATTTATAGGATGTTTCATGGACATGACTGTCCACTTCATTCAGCTATTAAATAATGACTAAATTACATTTAAATTAAAAAAATTATTACTTATTTTAAGAAATCTATAAAATTTTGTAAAAATAATTGTTAAAAAGGTGGTTACTTATTGAATTTTCATGATTTTTTTTTTTTTTTTTTAACTATCATTTTTCAAGTTGGTATCCTTGGGAAATTCCAAAATTTATTTAGTGTTATTCAAAAACAAGTCAATCCCATAATCACCTCTAACTTTGTTGAAATTTTTGTTGTTTTTAATTATAAAAACTTTCTCCAAATTTCCTTTTCTAGGTGTTATTTATATTAATAATAGGGGCAGAGTTCTTAAGATTTAAAGAATGTCTGGTTGAGGTTCTGTGTTAGACCAAGGAAGAGTTCAATGAATCAATTTGTAAGTCATATTTAGGCTAATTAGTTCTTCTTTTAAAATCTGCAGTTTCTCCAATATAACAACTATTACATTGACAGCAATAATAAACTTTAGGACATCCAATTTACGATTGAGGAAGAAAAATAGAATCAGATTAATTTTCTAGATTTAACTATAATAAAAACATATACAAGAAAACCCTAAATTGAAAATTTTCAGAAAACCTACTAATAGCAACAATTATGTCCATTGGTTCTCAAATCATAGCATCAACATCAAAAAAAGTGCATGCCTTTCTTTCTTTTTGAGAGCTTTAAAAATTTGCAGTCCAGAATTCCTTAATATTGAATTAAATACTATTTATTACTCCAGTTTTGGCTAGAGTTAAGGGTAAAGCCGATATTAAAACAACTCAAAAACCAAAAATTTTACCACAATTCTACTAAAACTTTGTTTAATAATAAATGTTCTTGTGCTATCACAATACACATGCACTTAGCCATGAAATAGACTCCACGTAAGAGGGTTACGAAATCATTTGCTGAAAGTATAATAGTATCCACTCTATTAATGCTTTTTCAAAAATAGATAATACTCAACATGCATTTCAAAGTGTGATTGCTCTCAAGTAATCATAATATGGTTATTATGTGGAGAAACTGCAGATTTTAAAGAAGAACTGAATAGCCATAAATACCAGTTTACAAATTGATTTTCATTGAATAACTTCCTTGGTCTAACACAAGAACTCAACTGGACTACTATAAATACCAGGCTCCCACTATATAATGTCTTTAAAGAAAAATTTGGAGAAGGTTTTTTATAATGTAAGCATAAAAATTATTTAGTTACTTCTTATTTTTATTAGGATGACTTGTTTTTAGACTCTTTCTAAAAATAAATTTTGGATTTTCCCAAGGATGCCAACTTAAAAAATGGGTAAATAATATCTAGATTTGAATCAGTGTATATTTTCTGTTAAAATTTTCTAAGTTCAAAAAATTTTTGAAGTTCAGGAAGGTTAAATTCCCAAGGGTTGCTAGAAAATTGTATACACAGTGTGAAAGCTAAGGTGCTTTTGAGGCTTGCCACTAAACTACACAGAAACCAGGTACTACTCACCCTGCGCATAGTTCAAATATAAGATATTCAACGAAAATGATTAAAAAAAAAGAACAAAGAACAGACCAAGTTACATAGAAAATTGTAGTAACTGCACCTTTATTATTTTTAACAAATATTTTTACAAAATTTTATAAGATTTCTTAAAATAAGTAATATTTTTTTTTAATTTAAATGTAATTTAGTCTTTATTTAATAGCTGAATGAAGTGGACAGAATGGACAGTCACGTCCACGAAACGTCTTATAAATAAATTTTATAAGCTTTCTGGTATATGTGGGTTTTATTTATCTTAACATCATTGCATTTAACAAGTGCATTACCATCAACATCTTATATAACCATATATATATATATTTCTTTCTGCTATATCAAAACAACTATATTATATATATATATATTATATTTTATATATCTCTAACTTTACATAAATATAATATATATATATATATATATATGGTTAGCATCCGAAAAGGCCAAGACATGTAACTAAAGAGCTATAAGCTTAGGGCACAGAAAAATAAATATGTTTACGTAAAATCCAGGAGACATTTTACCTAGGATTAAAAAGAAATAAAAAAATAACCTTTTAAAAATTGAATTCCAGATGTTTCTAGAATGGATTTGATAAATCAAAGATGCGGCTTACTCTCGAGTGAGACGGAAAGATGCCAAATGTTGAATTTTTTTTTTTTTACACTACGAATGCCCTGGGATAAGCAACAACAAAGATGGACAGAGTAGGGGTTTCTCGACCTACGAGGGGACGATGGGAGAGGCTTTGGCTGCAGCTACAGGATGTACAATTCCCTAAGGATAAAGAAAAATAATATTTTCTCAATTATATTATAAAAAGCGGTGTTTGGCAACTTTTCTCCTGAGACAATGAATTTCAGGTCTTTCAACAATCAAGAGCCTACTGAAGATTTTTTACTAACTCATTAATATGAGTTATTAATAGTATTATAAGAAATAAATTAAATTTTTTTAGTTTACTAGTTGAGTGAAAACTTTGCAATCAAAAGTATTATTTTATTTTCATAGATATTATGTTTTCCCAATTTGCATGCCCTATGAGCTTTTTCAGGGATGCTGGCCTACTCCACTGCTCATATATATACTCTCTGCTCTCATATATACCTCTCTCTCTCTCTCTATATATATATATACATATATATATATTTATATATATTCTATATACCATATATATATATATATATATTTACTATATATATATAGAATAAATTAAAATCAAGTTCTTTATATTCGTAAACTTGGTTCAAGTGATAATATTTTTATCCATTTATAACACAAATCTGTCTTCTAAAAGACATACCCAATAAAAATGGAAAAGATTAAACCTTATTATAAGAAAGAGCGACTTACTCTAAGCTTTGTTCTATTAATATTAGTTAAGATTAGTTTTAGAAAAAAAATTTATATAGGAGTAAAGAAACCCGGGGTAAAGGGAAACATTTTGCACCCAATAATTTTTAAATGATTTTATAAATGTTTAATTTACCCAAATAAAAATTTTAACTCTGATATTTTTATATTCTTACAATATGATATTTTATAAAATTTATTATAAAATGGCTAAAAAACTTGGCGAGAAAAATTACATGTTTGAAATATTCAACATAAAACTGCAATGAAACTAAAAAAAAAAACAAAAGAAGCATTTTAAAATAAATTATACATAATTCTGTAGGGTATTTTGTGGGATTTCTATATAATAAATTTCATTGGATTATAATGCTACTTTTTACAATATTGATCAAAAACTAAAATGTTGTGAAGTGAGATGCCACCCAAGGGGGGGGGGGAGATATTTTACCCCCAAGTCCCTCTGGGGTAATTTTACTGTATATTATTATTATTCATGTTAATAACATTAGGACTACTGCATTTTATTCTTGAATAAATGAATTTGAATTAAATTTATTATTCTAAGCGTGATATAGAGCACACATCCTTTGTATCCCAAGATTGATCATCAACTAATTTTCCCCAGATTGCATGTCATAATATCTCTCTGGGTTTGTTTAGGGGTGGGTAGGTTATATATATTGATTATATTTTTCCGGTAAATATCTAGTATTTGATCTAAATATTTTCTGAAAAAATTTTCAAGTTCAGAAAAGTTAAGTTTTTTAAGAAAATTCTTTAGTGGCAAGCTTCTGGAATTATGCCAGAAGCTTGCCACTGAGCACTACCAAAAAACACTAGGTAACTTCTTTTCTGAACTTCAAAATTTTTTTGAACTTAGAAAATTTTTTCAGAAAATATTTAGATCAAATAATAGATATTTACCATTTTTCCTTATAACTAGTGATGCACAGATACTAAGGTATCAGTATCAGTTGATTTTTAATGTATCAGTATCAGCAATTTTGTGAGTAGTAGTGTGTAAAATTTTGCTGATACCTTTTACCGATACCAAACATTTTGTCTTTAAATTGATTTTGCTATATATAGCTATAGCATGGAAGAGGGGTGAACTGGGACCCTTTTAAGTAAAACTTGTCTCCTTCCTTTTCCCTAATAGACTTTTTGGATTTTTTTTTTCAAAATCATAGGCTTATAGTAGGTCATAAGCACACAAATAAATAATAATGCAATTCTAATTATTAATAATAGTTAAATTTAAATTTAAATGAAGCTCATTCAGACTTTCCTTGATGTGGTGAATAGGGACACCATATGGAGGTGGATAGAAACATCTCTTAGAATTCATATTTGTGTAGAAATTTAATTTTTTATTTTAATTTTTACTTAACATAGGTAATTGTTTATTATATTAAAATTAGCTGTAAGTATTAAAAATGTCAATAATGATACATAAAATAAGAAATAAAATGTGCTGTTCCTATTCACCTCATTCAGGGGTTGAATTGGAATACTTCTTGGAATTCATATTTTATGTATAAATTTAATTTTTATTTTAATTTTTACTTAATATAGGTAACTGTTTATTATATTAAAATTAACTATAGGTAATAAAAATGTCAAAAATAATACATAAGAATAACAATGGTGTCCCCGTATTCAACCCCATCATGAATGTTACTTATGAACTTTTAATATAGGGGACAAAGATAATCACTTTTGTAATTTAAGAAACACTACGTACTGCTTTCAACACAAACTACGTTTACAAGCGAAATTGCAGCCCGTGTGCAAATCGACTCGGAACCAGCTTAATTAGAAAATTACATTAACCAAGGGTGAAGACATGAAATTTGGTACACAGAGCAGGCAGTGCGTCAGGATCAAGCTGACAATTGTGAACAATACTCTTATACTTATATGTAGGGTTGTGAAAACGGTTTTTTTTAATTTTTTTTTTTTTTTTTTTTTTAAAAACACGTTTTTAAAACAAAGGTTTTTATTTTTATTTTTAAAATTACCCCTTATATATATAAAATATGTTTTAAATTATACAGTAGCATAAATATTGCCTTCCAGGCCTAAATGACTATTAATACAGTCATTGAAGCATGTAATTTGTATATATATATATATATATATATATATATATATATATATATATATATATATATATATATATATATATATATATATATATATATGATCAAAAAAGGATGGGTATAACAGGTGGTTTTTGAGTTAGCAGGAGAATGAGAATGGTAGGAAGGTGGTGATTTCTGTGAAGGGAGAGGTATGTGTGTAAAGTAATACTTTCTTTAAAACACAAGAATATTCCCTCACTAGACTAGGTCGATATAATTATAATGATGGAATCAAAAGTGAAAAGTATGATTGATTTTGTGTTGGTGAAAAGATGTATAGGATCATTATGTTCTATGTAAAAATTAAGTTGGTGGGAACTTGGATGGAGAGAGGAAGGTGATACGGAAGGAAGTGGGTAAATTAAGAGTGAGAAGTTTAGTAAACAAGGTAATAAGGATAAGAAGTATGTAAGAACTCTGGAAATGTAAACTCAAAGTTGAAGATGTGAACAAGCTACGACTTTGAATAAATCTGGAGAAGCAAGTGAAAGCAATTGTTAGCAGGTGCAGAAGAAGAGTAATATTGGATATGCTAAAAGTAGGAAGTAAGAATGATAACGGTGAATAGCGGAGGGTGGATTAGAGAGGTGATGCAAGCAGTTAAAGGTAAAAAGAAGTGTGGGTTGAATGTACTAAAAAGCAAATGATAAAAGTTTCAAAAAGAAAGATGCTTGGGAATTATATATAAGGAGGAAAAAGAATGCTAAAAGATACACTTGGAAGAAAAGAAAGAGGTAAATGAACAGTTTGGAAGGAGGATGAATGGGGACATACAAGGGAATAGGAAGCTCTTAGGAAGGAAGTATGAAAGGCTAAGAGAATGAGAATAAGGGAATCTGCCAAGAATAATGAATAGGAATAGTGTTTTTTTATTGATGAAATGGATGTGAGGTGGAGTGTGGAAAGAACACTTTGTAAATCTGGATAAAGCTCAATGGCAGTAATGAGGGTGATAATGACTGTGTGTGTGGGTTTGATGGTGCAAGAAGAGGAATAGGTATTTTAGGGATGAGGTTATTAGCAAGAGGAGGAAATGGGTAAGAGTGAAAGTTGAAGAATCTATTTCATCATCAAAGAAAGAGAAAGCGAAATTTTCTGGTGAGAGGAACCATAAAGAGAGGAGGCAAGATGGTGATTGATTGGATCGGGAAAGTTGTGTAATAAGCGTTTATGGAGTAGTTTCGAGGGATTGGAGAGGAGAGCAGTAATAGTACACCTATATATAAGGGCAAGGAGATAAGGGGAACTGTAGAAAACATAGGGGAATAAGTTTAGTTTAGTGTGTGTTGTAGGGAAGATATATGCTGGTGTTTTGAGTGAAAGAGTGTGTCGAATGACTGAGAGACTGATTGACGAAGAAAAGGTGCATTTAGAAGGGGTAGAGGATGTGTAGATCAAATTTTCACATTGAAATAAATGATTGAGGAAAGAATAATGTTTTATCAACTCTAAATTGTATTTAGGTTTTATGGATTTTAACGAAAAAAGGAATGTAGTGGGTTAATAAAAGGAAAGGTCTATATGGCAGGTTGTAGTGATATATAGTGTTGGTGATAGGCTTCTGAATGGAATCAAAGTATGTATGATGATAATGAGAGTGTGTGTAGAATAAATGGTGTCAAAAGTGATTGGTTTATTGAAATATTAATAATAGCGGAGTGAGGCATTGGTGTGTTATGTCTCCTTGGTTTTTCAATTTAGATATGGATGGGGGTTATGAAGAATTGAAGGTGGGCGTGACAGAAAATAGTGTTAGAATGATGGAGATGAGTGGAGGGTGCCTACCTATTATAATATGCAGGTAATTTGGTTGTGTGACGAATCTATGAGAGTTTGAGAGGATTGGTGGAATTTGGCAGGGTGTGTAAAAGGAGGGGGTTTGAAGTAAACATAGATAAAGAGTTGGGTTATGGCAGTGAGTGAGGAGTCAGTCCTCGTTGTAAGATTGTTAGATGGTGAGCAGCTGGAACAAGTGTCTAGGTTTAAAAATATTTGGGGTATATGTTAATTGGATGAGAGAAGGCAGATGATTGGGTTGTGTGAAGGGTTAACACAAATAGCTGAGAGGAACCAGCTGAAATTTTATTAGTGGACCAGAGGCAATTTAGGACTAAATTCTTTTGTGCTTTGAGATTCTTACATGACGTATGTTTGTTGCCTATTGATGCTTGCAGCTGTTGAGGACTCACCAGTGCCAGATGAAGTAGATCTAGGGTTCAAGCTCTTGACCAAATCTCAGGACATCTTACAGGCATGCTAGTGAGAAGGAGTGATAAATGAAGATAAACATAACCCAAACTTACCTTGAAGGCATGAAAGAAAGAACAACTGAGAGAATATTACCCATTATATTGAGATTTACATTGGTTTGGGTATCTTTCTTTGGAAAAGGAACAGACCAGTAAATTCGTTTTTAGCTTGAGTATATAGTGAGTGTGTTGTTGAACCCAAACCCAGGGCTTCTGGGAGATCGAAGAAAAAAGTGGATTGGAGTCAGTAAGAATGTCTGAAGGAGGAGAGAAATGAGAGGGAGTGGCAGAGGCGAGAATAAAAGGTGCATAATAAGAGGAATGGCGAGTTTTGTGAGGGGGTATTGTATGTTTGTGGCCCACCTAGGTTAAAGGATACTTACACTGATGATTTACCATAGTGAGGGTCAATCGCCGTGAGGCTATAGGGTGGATTTTCTGACTGCGGCCAGAGTCATACTAGGTAATGGGAGCAAAGTGTGGGGAGGTAAGGCTACCCAGGCTTTCTTTCGACTTTTGTCATCATGTCCTTCTACTGCTTTTCTTTTCTGATGCTTAGCACCTTACCACCAGTCTTGGGGGAGAAAAAGGTAGATGAAGAGAATATATATATATATATATATATATATATATATATATATATATAACTATACTTCTGGTTCTGCTGCTATATATATATATATATACATGCACTCTTTATACTGCTGCTGCTATATATATATATATAATAATAATAATAATAATAACTTAATAATAATAATAATAATAATAATCAAGATCATGTGAAATATAATAATTATATGCCCTAGAGCACTAATACAAAACTTTGACTAAAGCACTAAACTCCTACTTTATATATTTAATACCTCTTTTTTAACATATTGTATTTACTGTATTTTTATGCTTAATACCCTAAAAAGACTTGAAATATATACATATATGAAAAATAATTTAAAAAATTCTACGAGACCTAAAAATTTTGGCCATTGGTCTTTTTTTTTTTTTTTTTCGCGTTTACTAAAAAGCGAGCAGGTAAACAATACTCTTATACTATATGTATCTATTTTATGAGATGATACGATATATCAGTATCCCTTATTAATAAAGTTAACTAAAATATTAAAAAATTGTAGGCAAGCCATTTCTACACATGTTTTGGTAAAGAAATTTGTTGTAAACAAAGTATTCTTCAGCGCCCAGCGCTACACGTTTATTATTCGAAATCGAGTTGCAACTTGCGCCCCCAATGCAGCGGGCGTAGAAGTGCGTAAGCGGGCTCTGGAAGCGATGCATGCCTGTGAATTCCAGCCGATCTGCAGTGTTGGGTTACGATTTTGTTGACTATGGGGCTTTCTGGTTTGAGTACTTAGACTGGAAGTAATGCAGCAATTTTCCAGGCATTTGACCAAATGATACCGTCAATCTGCAGTTTTCTGACCCCTAAAGCCTTGATTTCAGTTTGTCTCTATTGGTTTACTTTGTATTTTAATTTTTTGAGAAACTATGTTTTGACATATTTTGATTCTCGTCCTACAATTTTTTTTAAATAACTTGAAACTTGAACTATTCCCCAAAAAATTACTGAACCTTTTTTCTTTGATTTTTGAAGGCATATCTCAGCAGTGGTCAAATTTCGAACCCAACTTTTTTTGGTTCTGAAAAATGAAAAATTGCGATAATTTTTTTTTTCTGGTCATCCGATCAACATAAAAACTTTCAGGGCTTCTTCTGTAGTCGGGGGAGATACACATTTTTTATTTAGATCATTATTTTATTTTATATGTAACAGTGTTTCCTTTGAACATGGGTCAAATTAAATTAAAAAAAAAAAATTAATAAAAAATAAAATGATCTAAATAAAAAAGATGAATCTCCCCCGACAACGAACTCCATGAAAATTTCATGTTGATCGGATGACCAGAATTTTTTTTTTTTTTTTTATTTTTCACTTTTTAATGGTATTATTTTTTTTATTTATTTATTTATTTTTTTTTTTTTGTATAATTTTGTTCATTTTTTTAAAATATAACTCATATCCAGAGGCAAAACTGTTTCATATCCCGCCACAAATAATCTAAATAAAATAGGTGTATCTCGCCCGATTACAGAAGCCCTGAAAATTTCATATTGATAGAATTACCAGAGAAAGATTATCGCAATTTTTCATTTTTCAGAGGCAAAAAAAAGTTGGGTTTGAAGTACAGAGCCCTTTCGTGAGATCTACACTTAAAAAAAAAAAAAAAGGGCTTCAGTCATTTTTCGATAATAGACCATTTTAGTTCAAGTTTCAAGGCATTTCGAAAAAAAATTAAGGACAATCAAAAAGTGTCAAAAAAAATATTCTCATAAAAATGAAAAAACAAAGTGAAACTAATAGAGACAAAAGAAAAATACCAGAAATAGACATTTAAAGATCATAAGCAACAGTTTTTAATTTTAGTTGTAAGAAAATTTAACTTTCGATAAAGAAAAATAAATGCTAATCCAGTTTTGGCAAATTAATGTCAGAAATAGAACTGATTGTTTACAATCGTAAAATCATGGAACTATTTGTTGTTCTGATGGAGCACGTGGCTTTAGAATAAACAAATATAAAAAATAACAAATGGTTTTATTACAAATAATTGATCCTTTATTGCCAGTGGAGTTTATCGGAGTTGGAAGAAATTAGGTTCACGCTAATTTCATGAATGAAACATTCATCAAATCCAAAGGACCTACCACCGCCATCACTTGTTTGTTGTTTTGTTTACATTTTGTTCGTTAGCATTTTCCTTAAATTAGATGAAATGCGGGAAATAACTTGTGCTTGAATTTTGGAAATTCCAACATTTTGGTTGGCATTTTCCTAAATTTGTGCTAAATTTTAATTTGACAAAATGGAATGCAACTTTAGCATTTTCCCAAATTTCGTTAGCAAAAAGAAGTGCAAAATCGAAAACGCCTTTATTATTTGGGCAAAATTGCCTAAAAATTAAGAAAATTATGACCATTTTCAGTTTTGGGTTAAAATTGTTAAAGTAGATCGTATCTACTGGTAACAACCTACATATGAATAATGAAACACTAGAATAAAATGGATATTTTACTAGAAACTTAACCCTAAAATACACATGCGTGTTTATACATCGAGATTCACGCTTTCTATATTCTGTAAACTGTAAATATTCAAAGTTCTTTCTACTGTCTTAAGTAAAACAAAATACATAAAATATAATTTTTCATAGAATAAACAATATTATTAAAAAAAAACTGGAAAGCAAAAGAGCGGAAATTGATCCCAGCCCTCAAAAGAAGATAATAGCACCAAAGTTTGAAAACTACATTATAAAAACTCTTATTCACTTCCAAATAAATTTCTTCTATTTTATTCATTCATTCAATACTTAGATTTAAGCTGTAATACAATGTTTTAGTAGATTTTTTGACTTCTCTATTATTGGTCTTAATTGTCCAAAATTCACTAGATCATTTTCCAACGTTTTGCACTTTCAAAATTGAGCTCAACTTGTTCACGTGTTCAAATTCAAAAAGGTAAAAATTTTATAATTTATTCAGGGTAAGGAAAAGGTAAATTTCTTTTTCATTGCTATGTAATACTTTCTCTTTTCTACTTTTACTTCAACTAATCAATATACCTACAAAGTTTAAATGCTACAAACTACAGGCAGAGTTTCTTATGAATAAAAACTACCCGAATGGAAAAAAAAGCCTCTTCGAAAAATAAACCACAAGATAAGGCTCAATAGATTACAATTACTATAATAATCTAAAATATTTTTTTCAGAGATTTATGCTATTTGTTAAATTTTCGTAAGTAACTCTGCCTGCAGTTTGTAGCTCTTACTTAAATTTAATAGGTAAATTGATTATTAGTAGAAGATTACTGAAGTCGGGGCTTGAATGATAGTTGGTTGAATTGAAAGCCAGATTTTCCATAAAACATAATTTCCACCTCTTCTACAGTAGCAACGTAGTAGACAGAATGAAGGACTGTGTCCAGTAATAGCACAGACCACAAATCCCACGAATCGGACACTTTAACAGGTAAATACTCGTTGCAAAACTTGGTGAGCTGATTGTTTATTCAGCGCGCTTGTTGAAAGTAAAGTCAAGAAATAAGGAACGGATGTTGCCAACGAAGCTGCAAGTCAGTAAATTTTCGCTGCCGCTCTTTCTACATTACCCCTCTCCCTCTAGTATGCAAGACCGCAGTAAGTTAGTCAAGGTAATGCCTTGGCCAACGGACCTGCCTGGTTCAATGCGTTCTACCCACATCCTCCGAAGAAACCAGGGCAGAATGGAATGGGACCTGAGAAGAACGAGATTGTGGCTACGGCGGTGAAGATGAAACAGGATGCAAAGCAATAGCAACTGACGAAGAAGAAGACGTCGGAACAGGAAAGCGCAAGGTCGAGCAGTTGGAGCTGAAGTAGGCTGTGATGTCTGAGCCAGAGTTGGATGAGAAGGTGGTTGCGGCGGTGAGGGTGGCTGCGGGGGAGGTGGTGGTGGCGATGAAACAGAAGGAATATATGAAGTTGGATAGATGGGTGTGGTAAAAGAAGGTTGTAGTGGAAGAGGAACCGAAATAGTGCGAGTTAACAAGTCGGAATCCTGAGTGTCAGGAGTGTTTGCCTCGAAATAAGCGGGCTTGAATCGGTCAATAGATACGACCTCTGTGCGAGATGGACGCTGAATCGTGAAGAACTCCTTTCTAAGTACCACGGGTAAAGGTCTGTCGTATTTAGGTTTGAGGGAAGTGCGGTGGGAATCATGTCTCACAAAGACATGAGTGCATGAAGAAACATAGTTCGGGATGAAGGAATGCCCCTTTTGATGTTGAGAAGGGGTAGGTCTCCATGACTGAGCACAGTGTTTCAAGCGGGCGAGATAAGAGAGAGAGAGAGAGAGGTTCAGAAAAAGGAGGAAGAGAAGATTGTGAAAAGAATTCACGAGGCTAGCGAAGGGGTGAACCATAGACGAGTTCAGCAGCAGACACTAAAGATCTTTCTTGATAGCCGTGTGGATGCCAAGCATTACAAAAGGAAGGGCTTCAGTCCAGCGCTCCGTTAGGGGCTGAACTGCAAAAGACGCTTTGAGCTTGCGGTGAAAGGGTTCTATCATTCCGTTTGCCTGTTCGTCGAAGTTAGTAGTACGAATCTTCTCAGTACCAAGTAGACTCATCAAATCCCTCCAAAGGAAAGATTTGAATTGTCGTCCTTGATCTGGTGTGACAGAGAGTGGAACACCAAAACGTGAAACTCGGTGAGCCATAAGAGCCTTGGCTTTGAATTCAGCTGTAACGACAAAGAGAGGAATAACCGGTCCAACGTGTGAGCGATCGATACACGTGAGAATGCACCGGTGACCGTCTAAATGAGGAAGATGACCAAGATGTTTATGTGAAATTTTTCGAAGCGTTCACTAGGCGGCAACAAGGTGCCTGGAGCCTTTGTGTGCCTCTGAACCTTGGAGCGCTGGCAAAAAGACATTCACGAATCGATTTTTTCACGTCGGAATTAATATTGGGCAACACAAAGCGAGCCGCAACATGTCTTTTTGAAGCCGCAATACCTGGGTGAGAAAAGGAATGAGGGTTGAGAAAAACGAGTTTGCGAAATGAAGAACGAATGAAGAGTCGAAGATGTCCTGTGGAGACATCGCACAGTAGATTCTTTTCTATTCCGGGGAGGGTGGTCTACTGCAGCTGTAGAGAAGAATCTTCAGCAAGAGCTGTGTCTTCTGATGCCTGACTAGTTGCCATGTCCTCAGAGTTGATGGATTGCAGAGCAAACAGAGAGTTAACCTCGATGCGCGAGAGGGCATCAGAGGTGAGGTTGTCTACTCCAGAGATATGCCGTATCTCAGTAGTAAATTGCGAGACATACTCGAGAAGACGAGCTTCTCTGACGAGTGTCGTTCATGACGAGACGCCATCGCAAATGTGATCGGCTTGTGGTGAGTAAATATGTGGAACTCGCGGCCTTCCAAGAAATACCGGAAGTGACGGACCGCGAGGTAAATTGCAGGAGCTTTCCAGCCGAAAGCATTGTAACGAGTTTCAGCAGACTGCAATTTACGTGGAAATAAGGCGAGAGGTGCCCACACATCATTCAGGCTTTGTTGCAGGCCGCCTCCGACTGCAAGCGTCTACCTGAATTCTGGTGGGAGCTGAGTCCTTAGGATGGACAAGAAGAGTTGCAGAACCTCTACTTCTTCGGGTGAAGAAGATAGGTGGGGGGGAGAAGTTCGGCCGCCGAACTCAAGAAACGGTGGTAGAAATTAATCATACCAAGATACTGGCGAAGTTGTTTTGCGATTCCGGAAGGGGAAAAGCACGAATAGCGTCCACACGGTCTTCGAGAGGACGTACACCCTCTGCAGAGACTGTGTGACCGAGAAAGGTGAGAGAAGAAACGCCCAGTACACACTTCGCTGGGTTAACACGAATGCCAGATTCGCTTAACCTGGTGAAAACTGCGCGAGGGTGTTCCTGGTGTTCTTCAGGAGTGCGTCTTGCAATGAGGAGGTCATCAAGATATGCCCAAGCGAAAGGTAGGCCTTGCAGGACAGTGTCGATGAACCTCTGGAACGACTGGGCAGCGTTCCTGAGGCCGAACGGCATCCTGAGGAACTCGAAGAGACCAAAGGGAGTGATAACAGCCGTCTTTGGAATGTCCTCAGGAGCCACAGGGATTTGGTGGTAGGCCCTGACCAAATCAACCTTTGAGAAAATGGTTGCACCATCCAGATGAGAAGTAAAGGATTGTATGTGAGGAACAGGGGTGGTGCATGCATTGAGAGCCCGAAAGTCGCCACAGGGCCTCCAGTCACCTGTGGTTCCTTTAGGGACCATGTGTAGAGGAGAAGACTAGCTGCTCTTTGAAGGGCGCACTATCCCCAACTCTAGCATATGCTCAAACTCAGCCTTAGCTGCCTTGAGCTTCTTCGGAGGAAGACGTCGAGCACATGCGAAGGGGGGTGGCCCGTAGTTTCAACGTGATGGAGAACTGAATGCTGAGGAGGGGAAGTGGAAGAGCAGGGTGTGAATGAGAATTAAACTCCTTCTTCAGGAGATTGAACAAAGGTGAAGAAGAGGTGGTCGGAGGCGCGACCATGGAAATGACTCAGTGAGCAGGAGTGAGAACCTGAAGAAACGAAGGAGGTGGTGCCATCCACCAAGCGCTTGTTCACAAGATCCACTAAGAGATTGAAGTGGGCGAGAAAGTCAGCTCTTAGGATGGGCTGTGCTACATCGGTGACGATGAACATCCAACGGTATTCTCTCCTGAGTGAGAGGTCCAGGGTGCACAACCGCTCTCCATAAATAGCTATAGATGAGCCACTTGCCGCATGTTGCCTGCGGTGTGGTAGAGGTTCAGCAGAATAAATTTATGGGTCTCTAGGGAGGAGAGAGGCCTCTGCGCCAGTGTCTATGAGATAGTAGCGCTTGGTGGTGCAATCAAACACCTTGAGAAGCGAAGGGAAGTGTGAGATAGATGGGCCAGTGCTTTTAGCCGCTTCTAATAAGAACTGGCCGTTATGTTTTTCTGGTAAGTACAGAGTGTAGCACACTTTTTGGCTTCATTACAAAAGGTCTGATGGTAGTAACAGTACCCACTCGGATGACAGTTGCAACCAGAGGAAGACGATCTCGGACGAGAAGAATCTCTCCTGCCGAAGGAAGAGCGGGAAGAACGGAGGTTTGCCTTGACATAAAAAGCTAGTTGTCTAACTTCCAATGTCAATTCCGCCAAACTTCGTTCTACAACAGCAACTCTTCTAGCAATTGCAGACTGATCAACGGAAAAAGGCCCTAAAGGAGGGTGAAAAACTGGAGCATTGGGGGTAGGAGGGAGAGGTGTGGGGGCAGATACAGCGGAGATCTGCGGTGAGCAAAGCCGCAATATGCAATCCACTTTCTCTGCCACCTCCTTGAGAGGCAGATCAGGGTCCAAAGAGACCAAAATCTCTTGGACCCATAAGGGCATTGTGTGCAGAAAGAGGTGCGAATTTAACGTCTCCTCCCTCCCGGTGGGAGCACCCTCCCAATAATGTTAACATGGAACCAAGAGCATGGTCTGTCTCTGGTTTCTGTCTCCAGCAGACTTTGCGCGGTCGAGGAAAGAGTTTACCAGCTTATCCTCTGAGAAGCGGAACAAGCGAAGATAGGAGCAGTTCCTTAAGAGTGGAATAAGGGGTGGGTGATGGCTAGGCACACAGTACTGTGAAAATCGTCACGGCTCTCTTGAGGGCGCGTTGGAACAGCGCGCCATAAGTCGGACATACCTTTCTCTCTTCTCTTTCTCTCTTTTGGCTCCTCACTCTCTCTCTCTCTCACTCTTCTCTCTCTCGTCTCTCTCTCTCTCTCCTCCTCTCTCTCTCTCTTTCTCCTCTTCTCTTTCTTTCTCTCTCTCTCTCTCTCTCTCTCGCTCTCTCTCTCTCTCTCTCTCTCTCCTCCTCTCTCTCTCTCTCTCTCTCTCTCTCTCTCTCTCTCTCTCTCTCTCTCTCTGAGACGAGGTGGCTACCAGAAAATAAGCACACTCCGACTTGAAAAATACAGGTCGGGATACACTCATATAGAAATTCTTGAGCAGAGAGGGGCGTGAAAAAAAAGTAGGCTGGAGGTTCACAATCGGGATTAGGGTACCATGTGATGCAAGGGGTGCAAAGGTGCGTGGGATGCATGGGTTAGCATGAGATGCAGAGCATGCCTGGGTGTAAGCTTGATTGCGATGGTGGGTTGGACCGTCGGTCTCATGTGGTGCAAGTGGTGCAAGCGGTGACTGAGCGTGCAAGAGGTGCGGTGAATTGGCTTGTCGTGGCCTGGTGTTGCATTGAGGTGCTAGGTAGTTGGTAGTCAGTGGAAGGAAGAGCGCAGGGATAGTAGGTGATGGTCATAAAAACATGAAAGTATTGCCTTTTTTAGGGCCGTTGGATAGAGGTGAAAAAAGTATATCAGAAATCGATGCTACAGTTAGCAATAGAAATAAATATTTTCAAGGACCTTGTAGCCATTGATAGTAATAAGAGGTCAAGAATTATTACTATATATATATATATATATACTATATATAGATATATATACCGTTATTTATTATATATAGTATATATAAGATAGAGTACTTATTATATATGCGTATAGTGTAATAATATATATATATATTATATATATATATATATATAAGGTATATATAATATATTATATATATTTATATATTTGACGCTCAAAAAAACGATTTGATAAAGCCAATTTGGAACGTGTCTAGAAAGAAGGGACTGGACCGGGCGAGGATAAATGCTGGCTTGGTTGCGATGGCTGGTCTACGAGTGCTTGATAAAGAAGGAGGCTGTCCAAGCAATATGCGGAAAAATTATAAGGGGTTTGATCATTCTTAAGCACTGCTGTGACAGAAAACGAAAACTAGTAGTTGAATGCTTTTTTGAAAACTATGCCAGAAAATCCGGCAATACCGTGGAACTATAAAATACATATTACTTTTTTTTTCGCCTGAGTCGGTCTTGGAGATACGAAAAATTAATTGTCGCACAACATTCCTCAGCCTAGGCGATACACAGATTCGGTGCGCACGACCAACATAAAGTGGGCTATTCAGTGAGTGTTTGAAGGTAGCACTTTGGTTGAGAAGATGCGAGCATTTAATAAACGCCTTTTCCGATCTTGAAGAGAAATTACGCCAGCAAAAAAAGCGCTTTTCAGTTGCATTAAGAGGCACGTAAGTCTTGTCGATTCATCATTGACTATATAGTTATCGCCGAAGTACTCTGCGATGGTATTTAGAAGCCGTTGTAAATGCGTCTCCATATGCAAGACCTAGATATCGTCAAATAGTATCCCTCCTAACCACGCTCCTCGGCTCTCTCGCAGGACGCAACGAAACACCACGCACACATCTGTCCCCATAGCCAGCACATTCAACACATTTTGGAAATGGTTAGGGAGGCATCGGAAAGATGAAGAAAAAAATCACCGATGAAGTGTTAAAAGAAGCTAATCAGATTGCCGAGCAACTGGGACTTGATCTGAATATACCGACGGATTGTTGGTAGGGCAACAGCACCGCAGCAACCATCCAAGCAACAAATCCCACGGAGTTCTGGATAAGATCCTTAATAACTTCGGTATCTGGATCGGGTTGTGGAGTCGGAGTCGTAGCTCGGATCACGAGTCGGGGTTTGAAGAGAGTGGAGTTCTCGGTGTCGGAGTCCGGAGCGGCAATTTTGAAAAGGGTGGAGTCGGAGTCGGTAGTTGGACGGAGTCGGTAACTTTCAAAATAAGGGTAGAGTTGTCGAGTCAGAAAATTTTGATTCTGACCAAAGTGATGATTGTGACTGTGGGAGTGACTTCAATCGCGTTCATACAAGCATTCACTTGCGACTTCCACATCACAAAATGCAATTGTAAACTTCGGAAGTTTTTTAACCTGCACCTTATGTTTGAATTTGGATTATATTCTTATAATGGAAATAACTTCAACCTTATACAATCTATATTTAAGATGCTGAAGAATAAAAAAAACTCCAATGTGGTAACGGAAATTGAAAACTTCTTCTAGATATGACAAACTTGGTTATTTTTGTCTACTAGACTACTGTTTATATAATTTCCTATCTAGAGCAAGGGTAAAGCTTAATATGAAGAATCATACTAATGACAAAAGCTAAATCTTGCACTTTGCAACGTGAACCATTGTTATCAAAAATGTTGCAGAGTTCAGAAGAAAACGAATACAACTGAACATATTGTAAGTGATGAAACTACAAACTATTCCCCATTACTACCTTCTAATTCATTTTTTCAGAAAGCTCAGAAGATGAGTATGATGAATGATGTTAGGAATATATTTAGAGGATCTTAGTCGAAAGGCTACAGGACTGGATATCAAAGTAAACAAGATGCTTCACAGGTGTGCTTCCTCATTCTGACTTTGTAACAACCAATGTTTACCATAACTTTAAAACAATCACTGATGCGCAATTACCAACCGGTAGAATTAGAAAGCATTACTAAGCCCTTTAGTAAGCTTATGATATTAGAAGAGGCCACTAGATAAGCATCCAGACCAGTTGCTACAGAAGCTGAAATTGCCTGTTACTGATCTACCTCCAAAGCCAAGTTACGTTGAACGCTTTTCTGCTCTATGATTCAATTGATAGAAATGTGAGACGCGTAGAGGAAATAATATGGTAGGAGGACCTGTTGAATGCTATTTCTTTAGTTATTTAAGAAACTAATGTCATTCATATGATGTAGAATTTCGTACACTACGAGTGTAAGTCTTCAATACTAAGCAGCAACGAATCCACTAACTCTACTATTGTTTATACGTTAAAACCAATTCTTACTATATGAGTATTACCTCATAGCTATATATATAATCTCAGTATTCATCATTAATCTTAAACTATTAATATCGTGAGTAACTATATAACTCACTCGAATAATATGGTAAATATAGCTTCTCAGAATATTAGTTCAATTATTGCTGTATAAATAAGGTACTATATCCAAATAATAATACAGCAACATATTCAAGTTAATATATATATTATATATCATATATATATATATATATATATATCTAATATATATACTGTATGTAATATATATATATATAATATTATTATATATATATATATATATATATACTATATACGTATATTGTGAGGTATAATTATATATATATATATCAGTTAACCCTATATTAATTACCTCTAGTAGTATATATATATACTAAATATAAATTGGTTAAAGTTATAAAAGATAAATGAGCTATAGTAGAAAATTACTACAAGCGCTATATACATGGAATATATTTATATATCATAGTCTCTTTTTGACCATGAATATATTACAACCCCCGAAATTATTTAAGTTTTTATCAAAATTTTTGTATGGCTTAAGTCTCTCTTTAATTTATAGCAGCTTTAATTATATTGTCTGAAGACTATAACTGAGTATAATCAAGCAAATTAAAATTTTAAAGTAGTTTTTATATCATTTTATTAATTGGATAGATATGAAGAAGAAGCATCTTGTACTATTGAGGAGTGAAAGACTTTCTAGTTTAAGTAGTGCTGTTGCTCTCAGTACATTATAATATATACCTTACGTAATAACAATCATATACTTTCGGACGGGTTCTAACTATGGAAATTATATAATGAGTATCTATAATTGGTACTATTAATATATATTATAGCTTAAATTATACTCTTGGATATAGTATATATCTATTAATAATATTTAAGATGAGGAAATACAATATAAATTTATTAGTATATATATTTATCCTCCAAATTTCTTCATAGATACCTATCGTTGTGTTGGCCTTTAGAATGGCAAGAATCATATAGTAACAAGAGTTTGATAAGAAATAATCACATTAAAATATAATAATTAATAAATAAAAAAATTGACTATGGTATGAATTGTAGTATGTTAGAAGAACAGATTATTATTATTCTGCAGCGGTGGGCATCCGCTATTTAGGAGTAGTCCCCGGTTAGGCGCACCTCCGCACCTTGAGGGAAAAACAGTGAGCTCCGCTAGCTTCTACACTGCTGACGCACCTCTATTTCAAGTAACTCATACTCGAAAACCTCCGAATTCGCAAGTGCCAGTGTCCGCACATTACTGTTAATCCGAGTTAATTAAATCTAAAGTTGTGGCTGTCGACAATTTCTCAATGAATACGCTCGGTTTTAAATTTGAATATCTCACTAAAAATAGGTTATTATTATTCACCTCAGCCAAAAAAAATTATTATTTAACTATTTATATCGACACAAATGGAGTGTGCATTTTGTGATATAGACTTCTTTCACAAGATCTCAAGGAATTAGGCCATTTATTACACTGCCTCTAATGTCTTTCTGTTCTATAAAGACTCGTAAAAATCCAGTATTATTACCATTTCCAGCTGATATTACAGCACTTTGTTCTCTAGCTTCTCATATTTAAAAGATCTAGACAAGACAGTTAAATCAGATGACCTAATTTTTCTCTCTCTCACTTTGCAGTATCTATGACGCACATCGATCAATACTTATTCAGTATCTTCCGCTCTACTGAGTAGCCTCAGTATCAGATTACTATATTTTAGTAAAGTGTTTTATATTTATTAATTATTATTTGATGCATATCACGTATATTATCTCAATGCTAACTTAACCCATAGAGCCAATAAGTCTGTAAAGTGGTGGAAGAGCTTATTGTTACGCTGAAAGTAATAATGAATATTTACAACAGGTAGACCTATTTTTATTAATATTTAACACCTCATTTTAAAATAAGACAGCAATTCGCCAGGATACGACTCTTTTTATTATTTTGGTTCTTGGCCAAAATGATTAAAAACATCTGAGTTTGATATGAGAATTCATCAAAAAGTAATCAACAAACGATGTAGGAAAATATTTCTGAACTAACCAG
>JABUQX010139140.1:0-7500 GCA_015478945.1 Trachelipus rathkii | reverse complement strand
ATTCGCCCATATGAGGTTATTTCATTGTGGGTTTAAAAATCTATTTTTTCATTACAACACAGAAATTAGTGGTTTTCAACATAGTTGGGCTATACTTTCAATTCTTTCAGTTAACATTCTTTCCCTTCTTAGTAAAATTACTAGCCTATGACCATATGTGGCAGAGATTACAAAAAAAAAAACTATATATAATATATATATTTATATAATATAATTATATTATATATATATATATTATAATATATATATATATTATATATATTTATATATATATTTATATTGTTGCAAAGTAAATTGAAAAGGAAGACAAAAAAAAGGAGAGATAGTCCGCCGGTGAATATAGAGTGATACTTTTTAGACCAAACCCTACCAATTAAGTTCACACAAAGTGACTAACTCAACGCTCTAACTTCGCATATTTTTCGACTGTTATTAACTCATTTTTCAAGTATTTATGCCAAGAACCCACTAGTCCCCGACCACAAGCACCTTTCAGACGAGTCAATAGCATATGGATAGTCAGATTCGGTGAGCTGAAGCTATCGATTTCTCATGTATGATGTGGACAGTACTACTCTGAAAATGACGATGTATATGAATATTTGAGACATTCATCTCTAGATTTCGTAACTTGAGAAATAAGAAATCCATTATACTGTGAATATGAATAGTTACTGTGATTCCTACTCATAAGTAACTCTAATAATATATTTTTTGGATAAATATGCTACCTCACTATATAGTAGAGGGAAATATCAATTATAGAAAGATTGGAGAACATTTCACTCATTGGTACTGATCATTACTCCAGGCGCTATAGTGGAGTGACATTTATAGCAATAGATTTTAGTTATTTTTATTTCACTAATTCGTCAGAGAGTATCCTATGAGCTCTTATAATATTAAGTCGCTTATCATCTATATAAATAAGTCTGTTTTCATAGTTTCCTGTGTGTGTTGATAATATCGGACGAAAACTGATAACTAACAAACGGATATTGACAGAAATGCTGATAAAGTGAAATTGAAACAGAAGATGGCATTAAGCGAAATCTGCCAGTGTGAAGCTGTGTTAACGCAAATTGTTTGAACCAATATTACTGATTTAAATCGAAATTGAACGAGATGCTGATAATAAGTCAGGGAATGATTGAGCAGGAAAGGTGCTAATGGATCGTCAAACATTTAGGATAGACTTTAATAAAAGAGTGTCAATAATTTGCGTATAACAGAAATGTTATTAGATAAATAGTCTAATATATGTATCAGAGTATGCTGATTAAAAGTGAAATTGAACAGAAATTTGATAAAGCGAAATTGGCATTAGTCTCGATATATATATAAAATTAATCTTTAACATTATAATTATATCTTTTTATTAATTTTTATAAATAATAAGTACTTGATATACGGTCTCAGAGATGGCATCTTTATATTTAACTATATGAATAATTGTATTTGTATAATACTCAAAGATATATAATTTATATTTAAATAATTAATATATAATAAAATATTTTTTATTATGATAGCTTGTTTCCTAAAATAACATTATATAATACCTCAATAACCTATAATTGATAATATATAATATAAAATAAAATTTATCTAATGTAAACATGTTGCATCATCTATCCACCTGATAACTAACATATTAGCCCTGAAAATTTCATCCTAATTCGTACTTATATATATATATATACTACGATATAACAGAAAATAAAAAAATAATTATCTCAGCTAATATATTTATTAATTTACCCAAAATCCTACCATATAATAAGTGGGTTTATAAGTAAAATATATGGACAAAATATCGTACTATATCGCTACACTAATTACTTACATACAAGGAGACTCACTCGACTCCAGCTCACATTTCTCACTTCTACATTGTTATGATCTCGATTTTTTACAGAAGTTATCTGCATTTGCACATATCTAGTAGCCCATTTTCGATAATTAGAGATGTATCTCTTTTCGACATACAGACATCCATTCGTGTGCCAGTCAGATCTCGGCTAACTCGACACACTTGCACTCTTTCCAAGGCACCAGGTTATACTATTTAAATTGTTCACCAGAACATACTCTCGAAGAGAGTTCAACATACGATATTTTCACATTGCAAAAACAAAGTCGATTGTGCCACATACAAGATCACTACGTGTAGAGCTCCAAACTCCGGCCTCTGGGACTATGGCTCGCTCAGAGCTCCGGCATCCAGATTCCAGCTATAATATCCAAGTTGCTCAGTCTCATATCTCCTATGGACGCAAAAAATAATTTTACATCCGACTCAGCGATTAAAAAATTCTTTAAAATAATTTTGTGATACTTGACTCGGCTCCTCAGTCCTCGGATCCGGCATCTCGCTCCGGCTCCGGTTGACGTCCGGACTCGGACTTCCGTGCTCCCGATCATGCTCCGGCTCCTGGCTTCCTCTCGTGCTCCGTGCCTTCCTGGTCTAAATTTGCAGAACTTGCTGCTAGATCCAAACTTCCTGCAATAAATCGCAAGTTTCTTTCTTCACACAACTTCTAGACAAATATAAGGAATCTTAGCCCTTAAAGATAGTATATAGCCTTTAAATGACATCTATGAAGCTAATATATGAGTACTCCGAGCTCCTTGAAGAATCATAACCGAGCTAACCGAGTATCTGTGACAATACGCTGGCTCTAGCATAGATGGTTCAGAATATATAGTTGCTCAGCTCCTAACGCGCTCGCACTGTGTTCACACGCATTCGGTGGTTACACAATACGAATAAGATGATCTTTTAAAAAAATATACTTTAGATCCGATCCTCCGGCTCCGGTCCGCGTCAATTTCAAAAATTTTTATGCTAAGACTTCAGCATTTAATAATTTTTACTTCCCCCCCCAAAAAAAAAAAATAATAATAATTATTTGATAAGTAATGTATACTTTTTCCCCGACTCCGGCTCCGGCTCCGAGCATAGCTGCTGCTGCTATAAGGATTCTGGTGTCCGGAATCGAATGCTCGTGAGAGGAGAATCTGGTGTTCTGAGGACACGCACGTTATTCGAGAGCAACGCACGATTGTCACATAATGAGTAGCCAACATACACATTAGTTCTGGATTCAGAAGAAGATCATATGTGCTCTTATATGCTTCGCGCTTCGGCACCTACCATGAATACGCGGACGAGATCTCTCTCGTTAATATTAGGCTCATAACGAGGCATCGCTAGTCTCATGTCAGAGCCTTCTAGACAGTTTATCAAGCCAGAAACTGATATGTGTTTTCAGCTTGAACAGGACATACTCGGTATACCTCAATATGTCTTTATCTCGTCAAGTATTCAGAATTCTCTAAAGAATAGATGAAATAATAGTACAGTCCATTATAGGGATCTTCTTGCGGCTCACTATATGATCATCCGCGTCTTCGGAACGTGCCTCTTATGACTGCACAGCATACCGAGCGCACTCTCCGGCGTACACGCTCCGAGGCTTTTGCCGGATTTTTACACTATACAGCTCCATTGTCTAACAACAGATCCGAATAACTGATGTTTCTCCGAGCATCTGGACAATGCAATGTGATTAGCTTCATAGCTTGTCTGTAATGGCCTGAGTACTAATCGCCATTGTGAGCAACAAATGTGTTGATCACATACATGCTCCAAATATTCTTGGCTCTGCTCGAAAACTACGCGAGAGTGATAACCGAAGCTACTCCTCGCTCTCTCTCACTGTGCTTTGCGGTCAAATCTATCCACTAAACACTAGTAGATAACACATCAGTATGTTGTAGACGAGGAATTATTCCTCAATAAGAATATCCGCAATGACTGTAGATATAAAAGGGAACATATTATTACAGTTTATATATGCTGCAATCTGTGTACTGTTGCTCTAGAAAATATAGATATTAGGCCAGTAATCATTATCTCATAAACCTCACATAGTCCACGCATGTAATGGTTTGCTTTATGCTTTAACGTTTTCTGCTTTATCGTGCACTTAACACACATATGTGCATCAGTGTTTAAAAGGAGCACTTTGTACGAGATTGTATTTTAAGCATATAGCGCTTTATACCGTCTTCATATTAGACAGTGTACATATACCTCTCACAATCATTAGAAAAGTCAGTACTTATATCTCACTAATGACAGTGGCATGCCTAGTGCATCGCTAATAACTACCGTTAGGATTCATCGGATGGGGCATTATTGAGTATGTTCGTATCTGTTTACTAGTTTTAACTGCTCTTCTAGACAGATGAGTAGTGTCCTCAGATTTGTGAGTTTACTCATATGGTCTTCTCTCGCTCAATCTCCTATAGACTTGTCTGTTTTACTGTTTTTAACGTGTCTCTATTTAATTACATACAGTCTAATCGCTATTTAATCATATTTGCTGTGTTGTTAAAACTACTTTGAGGTTAGGTATACTCCTATTATTCTCTCGTAATATATGATTGTATTTTTGATAATATATCTATTATTCTCGTAATTATAGTTAGTTATGTAAGATTTAGCTAATTCGAGTTTATTGCTTCACTGCCTGATGTCAACGTAATGACTATCGGATAATTAGATTATTTCAACTAGAAGCGCACAGGACAAATAATTTATACACTCTTTAGATGGTAAAATTAAATTACACTATGCACTTAAAAAGACCAATCAGAACATACTACACAAAGCATAAAATGAATCCAACAATTCCTCAAAATGACCAATCACCTATCCACAATACTCCCGAGTGGTCACAGTATTTAAGGAGAAGGTACTCGATATTACTTATAATCAACTGTGTAACTTATGTATTCATCATATTATCCTTAACTCTCTATATTTAGTGAAATTATACGGTTCATATCATATATCTGAAAAGGATCTACACACACACATACGACCAGTATGCAATTACTTGGATCACTACTCTACTACACACTACCGTATTTACTACACACTCGACACGATGCTACTCTATAAACAATATCATGCACACATTAAAGAGAATTTAACTACAGACAGCCTCACTATCACAGATTTACTTACTATTTTATCACATTACCACATCAACACACACATAGTAACTTATCTTACATGCTATCAGCTATACGGAGCAACTACAAGGAATTAAAGACTTATCTGAACACGTCAGTATGGTTACAATATAGACAACTCTATGGATGCGAACATAAGAAAAACGCTAGTAATTTATATTATGAAGACACTTAAAAGATCTGTGTTTTATCATCTCTCAAAAGTACGCTTAATATAGTAGCAGTACTCGATACTCATTTTCACCGTGCGAACGTGAAATAGAAAGGCTATTGCATTTATACTAATCGAAGCCCTTATGCCACTTAACTTCTATAATAAACTGCCAATCATTACCATCCTATATGGATAAACAAACGCAAATCTTCATTCTCTAAGCTGACTTAATGCTTGATTAGGATGAGACTGTGATATAGCGAAAGTAGTCTACTATGTGAGAATACTATCATGTTGGTGTAATACAAGGAATCAACTACTGTTTACTAAAACTATTATGGATTATACGTTGAGTGTGTCAACAGAAATTTAGATTTGGACACCATATTGATATATTTTATATCGTTTACCTATTATAAAGCAAACTCGTTGGGAGAAAAATCTAAGGTGAATATAGTAAACAAGTAGGAAGGATCTATACTCCCCTATAGATCGAAAGTACTCAACTTTTGCTAAACACCTGGACATCGCTATATTGTGAATTTTTCATCATTGCATATTGTATTTGTATTTTTATAAAATGATTATGTTTTTTATAAAATAAATGTTTTTTAAATAATATTAAACTCAGCTTTAATTATCTCATTAACAAATGTTTTCTACGTATTTATGCCTTCTTTGCCTATATATATTTATAGTGATAATAAGTATATAATAATAATTAATAGAACCAATAAAATATATAAGTTCCTATTTACTACTGTACTAAACATATATTAACTATATTGAGATATTCCCTTCGCCATATATTATAGCTTATCTAATAATTGATCTTAGTAAATCAGACCAATATATATATTATCATAAATATATAATAACTAACTTAATATATCTAATATATACATATATACTTAATATCTCTATAAATTTCACTTCTAAGCTGCCCCCTCCCCCTGTGAGCGATAAAGACTAGGCGCCAGCCATGTTATCACCACAACACAGTATATTTTATATTAATAATATTAAATTATTTTATTTATTTACTTTTATTATTATTATTTAATTATACTATATGTATATATCAATTTAACATAATATCTCCATCCGAGAATAAACATACCACTAAAATATCCGTCAACTGACTACTTTAATAATGACATACGTAAAACTTAATACCTCTACTATCTATGTATAAAATGAGTTTGATAGGATATAATAATCCATTTATGTATCCCTGAGGTCAATTAATAGCTTAAATCAGGTGTTCAAAAATAATTTCATAACTGAACCTTTTTACTGTGATATATAAAGTTTAGTATATTCCTCCTTATAATTCCTTTGGCCATTCTATTATCACACTTATAAGCATGTACTATTGATGCTACATTATTACATCTAGTAAACTGCTTCCCTCAGATTTATCATTGAACTTCTTAGGATAATATAACCTTCTTTCATGTGTGCCTTATGCACAGCCGAGAGAAAGGCTAACTCATATATTACATAAATTTACAATATTCTTTGATTCCTCGTATTCTAACAATGTCTCCTAGTTTATTCGTATCTAATTAATCCTAATACCAGGTCAAAAGGTATTCCAGTATAGACAAGAATCATTTGTATTATTAATTTATATACAGACTTATATTTTATTAAAACTACATGCTTGGAACACGGTGTATGTTATCGTTTAAGAGTACGTAGTAACAGCAAGTGCATATGATTTAATCCTTTAATTTGTCCGTAATTTAGGTCGAGTTGTTTTTCCTCAATAAGCTTACATAAGCATCATCAATCACGTAGGGCTTCAAGACATCGAGAACCCATACCGCGCGTCTCAAAAGGCAGACCAACCTGTCACCCGCTGGATTATGCGTCACCGCTCTCACCCGAGGCTTCCCCGCCTGGTCCCGCTGTTGTCGCGGCGCGCAGGGCGAGTATTTCCTCGCGTTCTCGTTGCCCGTGTTCCAATACGCAGGCTCGCGAGCCCGCACGCCTGAAACCGAATAATCTTCGTAAATAAATCCTTGGAAAGTTGACAATAAACAGCGTTCACATATCCAGCCTCAAAATAATAACAGCGTATCTTCATAGTCTCACAAAACTGGAGATAGTGTAGCGATATCGAATCATACCGGAGGATTGCCAATGAATCCGTTTTCCTAATCTCATACATACTAAAATTGTAACCAGCGAGCTAACCTTCCTCTAAGGTGATGACATGAGACTCCTCTCTGTATTTAAGGGTGTTCTACTTCATCATACACAATAATACACTGAATAGTACAACATTGCCGCTA
>JABUQX010139139.1:0-20000 GCA_015478945.1 Trachelipus rathkii | reverse complement strand
AATAGTAATAGTACACAATTTTGTTTTTCGTTTAGTGCTTTGTATTAAATTTTCAGCAAGAAAGATAAGAGAATTTTCTGTGCTGCAATTTTTAAGTAAAGTCAGATTCAGTTTATGAGTAAAGCTCATTTTCAAGAATTAACTAAGTATGTTGTAGAATGAATTATTGTTTGGAGATAGAATTTTTCTTGACTTTCAGTTTGGATTATGAAAGAAATGGATGATCGGAGCGTCGAAAGTTGTTTTCGAGGGAGGTATCAGCATTTGTAGGAACAGAGGTGAATTTTCCAATTTTTAATTCAGTTGGATAATGATTTATTTCAATAAATTTGTGATAGAAGTGTGGCTAATACAGGTGAGATTTCTTTTTACAGTATTCGTTGATCCTGCTGGGCACTTCTGAATAGTCAAGAGATTTTCGTCTTAAATACTCTTTCTAGACACAAAAGACAGACTGTATTCTTTTGAATGAAATCTTCTGCCCCCGATCGTGTGGTCCTAATATAGTCAGCAATGAAAATCTTTCTTTTATTAAATTTTTTTTTTATTTATTATTATTTATTAATTTATCACTTTTAATTAAATATAAATATTATTAATAATAATAATGATATAATTATTAATTATATAATTATATTTAATTTTTAATTTTACTATTAGTTAATTAATACTATAAATTTAATATTAATTAATTAATAAATTAATATTTATATTTCATAATTTCATTTTCTTAATTAATATCATCATATTATTATTGATAATAAATTTAATTAATTATAAATAATATTTATATTATATTATATTTAATTAATATATTGATAGTCATAGATTACTAACAATCTCATCAACATTACATTAATTACCACCTACCACCAATTACCCAGTAGTGATCCAGAGTTTAGATAAATAGTGAAATAATGATTAAAATATTAGATATTAAAATAATTTAATATTAAATATGAAACAATTTTCTTCACGATTGTTGTGATAAAAAGTTTTTTTTAATTATTACTATGTTTTTTACAGAATAATACTTTTATATTTAAATAACTTATTATTTTAATCAATAATAATAACTCTACTAATCAAAGATGGGCAGATAAATAGACTCAACCACAGCCATCAACATCCAATAAAGTCAAACATAATTTTTTATTATTATTAAATAATATTTAAATTCCAAATATTTTTACAATTATTAGATAATATTAATTAATAATCAGTGTAAGTTTAAAAATTAATAAATTTGATAATATCAAAATTAAATATTAATATGAATTTAAAATATAATATACTAATAATACCTAATAATAATAATAATCAAGATATTAATACGTAGCCTATAAGCCTCTAACATTTGAACAAAAAAGAAAAATTACAGCTCATATATAGCAGATTGAACAAAAAAATAAACATTTAAATTCACATTACACGAAAGAAGAAGATGACCCGAAAAACATCACAATAGTTAATTAAATGGTAGGCCATTAATAGAAAAAGGGTTGAACATAATACAGAATAAATAAAAAAAACGCAAAATATTTTAAGATAGCTGAAAGTACATATATATATTATATTAATAATGAATATAAATTAATAATAAAAGAATAAAGTAGAATAATAATAATAATAATAGATAATAATAATTATAAAAAATTACATAATAATAATATATTATAACTTAAAATTAATAAGTTACATAAAACGCGATAAGATCAATTAAGTATGCATGAAAATTAGATCACGAAAGGCGTACATTTAAGTTCTTGCAGTAGAAACTATTTGCTGTATAAGAAAATGCTGATAGAACGTGAAACGTAGTAGAACATAATTTTAAACATAAGTATATAGAAAATTATACGCAGAAAAAATGGAAGACACCTGAAGCGTATCAATCAGTCAGTTATAAACAATTCTTAGCCGATTTTTTCCGTTCAGTTTATTTGGAACGTCTTGAAAGTCTTTACCTCGAATGCTGACTCATCATTCCTAAGTGTCATTAGCGAGTCAATAGAATTCTTTAGATTATCCGAATATATATTATAACAAACATTTTTAAAATCACTAATATTTAATTAATATTATTTTATTATATCTATTATTAAATTTTAATTTATTTATTATCTTATTTTATTATGATATTATTATTCATTATTATATTTTATTATTTTATTTTATCATTATATTTTATATTATTATATATTATTTATTGCATTATTATATATTATTACTTATTTTATATTATTATTATTATTTCATTATTTATTATTATACATTATATCATATATTATATCTATTATTAATTATTTATTATTATTTTATTAATAGTATTATATTAATTATTTTTTTATTTATTATTATATTAAATTATATATATTATTATCACTATATTATTATCAATTTTATTTTTTTTATTTATTTTATTTTTATTTTTAATTATTTTTTTTGCTATTTTTATTGATTTATATGTTTCATTTTAGTATTTATTGTATTAGTTTTTATTTTTTTTTATTTAATTTTATATTTCATATTTAATTTTAATTTATTATTAATTTTAAGTTTAACTTTAATTTCAGTTTTATTTAATTTTATTTTAATTTAATTTTACTTTTAATTTTAATTTTAGAGTTTTAATTTTTTTTTTATTTTTATTTTTATTTTATTTTTATTTTTATTTTTATTTTTAATTTTTTTTTTATTTATTTTATTTTTCATTTTTATTCTTATTTTATTTATTTTTGTTTTATTTTTGACGATTTTTATTAAATTTAATATTCTAAGTTTTTTTTTGATTTTGATTTTAATTTTAATTTTTAATTTTTATTTTTATTTATATTTTTATTTTTATCTTTTATTTTATATTTTAATTTTAATTTTTAATTTTAATTTTAATTTTAATTATATTAATTATTTATTAATTTAATTTAATTTAATTATAATTTAATTTAATTCTTAGCTGAATTAGTATAATATATCAAAATTTTTATTTTTATTTTATTTTTATTTTATTATTTATCCTATTTTTGGTTTTTAAGAGTTTTTTTTTTTTTCTTTTATTTTTATTTTGTATTGTTTTTTTCTTATATTCTATTTTTATTTTGTATTTTTATTTTATTCTTTTGTATATTAAAATTTTTTAATTTTTTTTATATATTCCTTATTTTATTTTTATTATATTATTATATATATATTATATATATTATTTATTATTATTATTATCATTATTAATAATATTATTATTATTATTATTTATTTATTATATTATTATTATTAATTCATTATTATTTAGATAATATTATTCATTATTATTATTATCTCCTTAATATAACTAGAAATATTTAATTTACAATAATTATAATAGTTCAAATAGAATTTCAATTAAAAATATAAATTTAAAAGTGATAGAATATTAATTTTTTTAACATAAAAACTGTTTTTAGATAAATGAATATTAGTATAATATAAAATATTATTACTCATGATAACCATCGTATTCATTTCATATAATAATTCAAATATTAAAACAAATTAAAGTAATATTAAAATTATCTATTAATATTTAAATTCATTTAATTTAATATAACTGTTTATTTTAATTATTAATAATTAAATTAAATTAACTATTAAAAATACATTATTTTTATGCAACTATTAAATTAATATAATTATAATATTAATGAGTTAATATTAAATGAAAACTGTTTAGTATTAATATTATTACTTTATATTTAATTTAATTTATATCTTTTATATATATATATTATTTTACATTAATTTAAAGATTTTCTTTATATATTATTATTTATTAATCTTCGTCAACATTATTATAGACCATAACGACAAATGATACACTGCCTGCGCCCACCTATCCGGATTCACACGGGCACATCACCGCCCACCAGGACAACTCTTTAATTAATAAAGACCCCAAAACTTTATTTTTTTCTTTTTTTCTATCTTACTCGTTTTACTGCGTATTTCAATATCTTGATTCACCCTGATTTTTTTTGTTTTTTTTTTAGAAACTTTCACCAAACAATAGTTTGCGATCAATTGCTGGTTCTCCCAAGTTTAATAAAATTATATAAGTATCTTTTATTGTTGTTAGCGTTTTTGTATTTAAAGTAAGTATGTAGATTTGGGGTTGCGTTTTAGATTTCTTTAGAATTATTTTTGGGTTGCGGGCCCAAATCTGTATTATATTTATAATATAATATTATATATATATATTATTATATATATATATGGTTATAGTTATATTATATTGTATATATTAATATATATTATATTATATATATATATGTGGTGTAGTTAAGGGATCATATTACTTATTATATAATATATAATTAATTATGATATAATTATATATATCATGGAACAATGTGGAACTAAGAATTTCCACCAACTACAAAAGTGTTGTCTAGATTTCTATTATTATGTGTGTTGTGGTGTGTGTGTGTGTTGAGAATCGACCGTTGCTGATTGGACTATATTTATATTTTTGTTATCTTATTAAATGAATTGATATTAATGAGTACTATAATGCCATCTTATATATATTATTTGGTAATAATTTAAAATAATTCTGGGTTAAGTTGAAATAGCCTCTTGACTCCATCTGTCTTAAATTAGCCTCCTGATATATATAGTATTATATATTATATATTTATAAATATATATATTTATATATATATATTTATATGATTTAATGTATGTATATACTCAACATCACTCTGCTATTTTACAAGTTAGATATATATAAAAAATATATTTGGTGATAAATTTTTTTTTTAGATGACTCGATTATCTAAAGTGCACTAACTATGTTATTACAGTCTGATTTAGTGCAATATATATTGTAATATATTTTGTAAAAAATATAGGTCAAGTAGCACGACAGCTCAAATAAATTTTGAAGGAGAACTTTCTCTAGGTAATGTAGTATATCTGATACATAGAAATACAAAGAAAATACAATCTCATATAAATAAAGAGGAGAGAGAGAGAGATGAGAGTAATTAAATAGAGGAATATCAGAGAGAGAGTGAGAGAGTTAGGTGATAGAAGAGCATAGATGATAGCTATCGCAGACGAAGAGATAGATAAAGAAGTAAGTAATAAGGTGGCGAGGAGAGTTAAGTGTGATAAGAAGCATACCGATAACGAGAACTAGGTACTCATTCGATTAAATCTTTGAGAGGATCAACGACACCGCATACCGAGTAACTGTTTTCTAGTCAGCACCATCATAACCTACTATATTTATTTAGTGATCGGTATATTTTAGCGTCGATATTCTGTTAGGAGGAAGAGTTACTCTAAATAGAGATCATAATAAAGGAGTATATAAATATATAGCGTATACCTGAAAAGCAGAACAATCTTTGAACAGACTTCCTCAAAAAGTAAAAGGAATAATTATATAACCTACTAAGGTATACAATGGATAATAATAGATAAGAAGATACAATATAGTAGATGTTAAGTATAATTTAAGATTATATATATTAAATATATTATATAGTATATATGTTACCATTTGCAATTGCCACAAGGAATTTTCATTTGTAGTTTATGATCGTGAGTTAGAGATATAGGAGAATTATTAAGTAGTAACTTAATATATAGATATATAGATATATAGACGATATATATGAGGGAGTTAAGATTAGTATATAGAGAGTATGATGATATTACAGTTGTCAACACCACATGCAGAACGGGCAGATCACATACACATAAGCGTGATTGTACGCCTGCAATTAGATTCGAGACGACAGACTACGGTTTTTTCAGGTGAGGCGAAGTAGTACGGATGACTGTAAAATATATGTTTAATGTATAACTCTTACATGGATACTTACTTTTAATCACGATGCGTCATAAGAGAATCCACATAGTCACATAATAACGCGCTGGGCTGTATAATGAGCAAGAACTTCGCCAGTAACGGATACTTAGAGGGTCTGGAGGAAGTTACCGCACGTAAATTGGAGGAATAGAGAGAAGTTTCAACAATCCCAAACTATGCTGGTTCGCGCTAGTTTTTATCTATCTTTTTTGTGTTAGCGTGTAGGGCTCCGTTTAAAGCTGGTGGATACTCGAGTGAATAGTTTCCTTTGAGACAACGCTGCCGCTCCTGCTTTGTAACCGGTGTAACCTATTAGGAAAAGTAAATAAAGCGATCAATAAGTTTCGTGCGCGCCAAAGATAGCATGAGGTCATGATCGAGGTTAAAAAGGTAGGTCCAAAAATCAAAGTATTAAACCCCAATAATCCAAAGAGCCTTTTAAATAAGCGCCTTTATTGGTCCTCTTTTAGGTACTACGGCACCGATATTTCCAAAAGACGGTAGAATACCAGCCTTAGACTCCATCACAATTTTTTGGAAGAACGTAAACTCTTCTATACATCAAGGGCATAATGTAATAGCGGCACCTTGTAGTTATGTATTAATCTAGGAAAATATAATAATTAATACTATATAGTGTAAGGTTTATAACATGATAATACTCCCAGTTCTTTATGATTCGCTGATATATATATCACTTAAGCTAACACGTTGTGTGTGTGTTATCAAAGAACTATATTAGAGGATACCAAAGGAGGGCTATGTGTTATCGTGGTCGATTGACAGAGACTGATACGTACCTCCAGCGACTGTACGACCTCGGAATAAAAAACGCTAGAACAGGTTAGAAGGTTTGGTGCTCTTAGAGGCAGAGCGAAATTATTTGTGTAGAAGTTTTGGGTTTTGATAGATTAGATTTAGTGAAGGTATTTCAACTCGAAATCGTGTTGTATAAGTCTCGCAGTGACCCACCAGGAAAGGTTGCTTTTATCCCATTCTATTCATCGGTAATACGTATGGTTTGAGAAGCCGCTAGCTACGAGTCCTTCTGGTTATCTCTGTGACGATATAGTCTTCACCATAGCGCACTTTTAAGTTCTGCCTTTGGTGCATCTGAGCAGATTATGATTTCGAGTGTTAGTGGATGAATAGAATTTTAGTGCGTATGAAGCGTTCACTCTCTGGTGAAATATTGATACTTGCGTTGGGATTGAGTGTTAGGGGATGGTGCAACGTAGTGTGAAGAAATATTATATAATTCATTACATTAAAGTTAGGAATATTAAATAAGTATAGGAGATAGACAGAATAAGACTATGTATATAAGGTAGTATATAGCACCTACTATTGAC
This sequence comes from Trachelipus rathkii, assembly GCA_015478945.1. Taxonomy (NCBI): domain Eukaryota; kingdom Metazoa; phylum Arthropoda; class Malacostraca; order Isopoda; family Trachelipodidae; genus Trachelipus; species Trachelipus rathkii. Next base: position 12,797 of record JABUQX010139139.1, on the reverse strand, counting down.
AGATAAAAAGTACTGATACGCCCTCCTATGCATACAACAAGGCCTTTTACAATATATTGATAATGGGAATACCACTATTGTATAGTAAGGTATAGAGTATTGTATGATATATCTGTACGGTTGGAAAAGTCTGTGGAAAGACTAGATTGGTCTGCCCATTTCAACGAATATCTCCAGCGCTCAGTCATAAGCTTATTTCCCCTCAGTTTTAGTTTTCTTAAATTCTCGAGGAAGTATGGGATGATATTCGCCTGTGTCTAAGTATTACTTGTGGCGCTGAGCATCGCACTTATAGCAGAGAAGTTGAATAAGTGGAATTGTATCCTGTTTAATCCTAAGTACATACTCGCGGTTTTGGATGTAATAATGGGTTTCAGATTATGCTGTTATGACGTTAGCTTTGAGCTAATAACTAAAGCTGTAGAAGGGGGTGCTGTGAGTATGTGTTCGCGGCAATAAGGAGGTTTTTAAATTGTTGATAGTCTTTACAAAAAATTACATAAGAGCGGGTCATAACTTCCTTATTTTTTCGGTAAATATAGTGATTTTTTATTGCGTTGCTTATCCTCTGACAATATAACAGTGATGAGTAAAATGTATATAGCTGAAGATATAATTACATTGGTTATAAATCTTAGATTGAGATTCAGTATGAAGAATATAGTATATATTTTGAACGATGTAGGTAACAGGTTCTCAGCACGGTATAAGCACACTCTCTCAAAATCGGGGAAGGAACACAGTCCTAGTAGTGACCAACCTAGCCTTCCTAACGTTATCATATTAGATTTAGGGTAATGACACTCAGCATACTTTTCAAAGACCAGTCTAAGAGCAAAACTCAAAGTAACAAAGGCATTAAATCTAGGTTCCGTGACATGAGGAATGAAGTACTAGATGAAAATGCTGATTCCTTATCCAAGGTTGACGTTAAGGAAAAAGAGGTATAGAAGGACCGAAGAGAGTTATGGCCTTTTCAGGGGAACTTAGCAACAGATACCAATTTATCGAATAAGAGTTTAATAAAAATATACATTACTTATTTAACAGAAGAATTGATTTATTAGAGATAAGATGTTCTTTAAAAGACCATAATAAAGCAAATTAAGTAAGTGAAAGATATCTCTATTTATAGTACTATAAATTCCTAAATCTGCTATTATAGAATATCTATATAATATTATATTATATATATAGATATATAGACAATTATAATATAATATATATATATATTTATTTTTTTATTATATATATATAATAAATAATTTTATCTATAATATATATATAGTATAATTATATATATAGTATATTAATATATTATATATATATATTAATTTAATTTTATAATATTAATATCATATAATCATATAGGCCAGTCATATCCAAAAGTTCAGCATGTAATTTAAGATAAAAACTATTAAATAATCTATATCCAAGGGAATTAATGATTTGTATTTCAGTGAATATATTCATCACGTAATGAAACTTAAAATAATATAATTTTAATTTTATTCCTAAGATACAAACATATTGGATCTTTTGGAGTGTATGAACATAATATTTCGTTATATCATATAATAGACTGATATAATAGTGAAAATCTTCAGTGCACGCTCTGAATGACCTTGAAACCTGCATTATTCTCGAGAGCAAAAAAGCATATCTCTAAAATATCAATTTTTTTTACGCTTTGGAAGAGAAAATTTTTTTTTACTTTATTTATATATCTTATTTACGGGTTTCGAGCCGATCGTGAGAAAACCCGACTTCTATCCATCGTTTCTTATTTACCCGGTATAGTTTTCTCTATTAGTTTAATAAATAATAATAAATAAATACTAATATTATTTTATATCGAGGCCAACTGTTTTGCTCAATGTCTTATAATAGTTACGGTTTTATTGATTTCAGCAATATTCTTGTTGTTATTTACTGGCAAATACAAAGCTGAATTTTTTCAACATTTTTAAACAATTTAAATTTTTTTAAAAGCGTGTATTTTATTGTATAGTCTTTTATTTGATAACATCTGTTCCGTCTCTAGCACGAGATTGTAGTAGCAAAAACTACCACGATTGATTTAACATAGTATTATTATAACTTTTTTGTCGTGTGTTTAGCATTTTAATTCAGATTTGTTCATATTACTTTAATACAAATATAGATACAGTCGTGAGAATGTCTGACCAGTAGTTCTCATAGAATTTGATTTGGAATAAACAGAAATATATTAATTAATGAGTTTATAATTAATACAAAATAATTATTGGAAATCAAATAATAAAAGAAAAATATGTTATTTTAATTAAATGGAAGAAATTTATTATCTTTGAATTAGTATTTATTTTTTTTTAAATAAAAACATTATCAGATTCATTAAGGCGGGTATCATACTTGTTGCATGCTAAACAATTGTGTTACGATATTTTTGCTCATATATTTTTTCTTTATCTCTGATAACATATTTTTTCTTATTTGATTAATTATATTGACGGTAATAAGATTATTGACAATAATTAATGGAATAGCGAAACTCAGAGCATTATCTATATAGTTTATCGTAAAGGCCAATATACTAGCAAATGAAATTAGTACATATTCGACAATTTATACATAGAGCAGTTATATACTAGTGTCTTATTTTATTAGTATAATTTGTGCTTATACGAATAAATACGTTAATAAAAATGCTCGAGTTTTACTCTTTCGTTTTTGTCAAACGATTAAGGACCAAATATTCGTGATAAGAATGCTCCGAATTTTATAATTGGTAATATTTAGTTACTTGCGCAGAATAATGACTAAAATCAACAAGTATGGCGGGCGTGGTTATGTTAAGGCTCCGTTTGGAACATATGATGAATGATTTCATTCAATAAATCAGACTCTGAATATAAATTCCATCTAATTATCTCATATCCATTAAATAGATAATAAACTCCTTCACACATACGATTTAAAATTATTTGGAATTAAATAATAACTCAATTATTATTATGTTATTATTATATTATCTCTGTTTTATATTCCAATATCGAGGGTGCTCCATACAACATGTCTATAGCGAAAATTCACAATATAGTGTTTGTATCAGGCAAAGTAGCGTTTAAGTGCCGAAAAATACAGCGGTCATTATTTACTGAAAGATATGGATTCTCTTGATATTCTATGATCTAACATGCGCTAGAGCTTATGTAATTCAGATAAATGTACCAGAAAGTCAGAAATACATTACTGTCTAAGGTTCAATTATTTAGATCTAGGAATCTCTTGAGTTGCAGCAAACTTGCGCTCAGTAGACATCTCTACAAAACTTTTCTATCGATACACGGCCTATTTGTGATACGAACATGAAATGAGGAACACTTATATTTTCATAGACTTTTTTTTCCTTTAAATATCAATTGTTGTTGTTTAACTTTTATTTTCTCAAATGTAATTGAGGTTATTTTTTTGATATTATTTCCCTTATTATATGGAATTATTTTTTTTTTAAGCAATATATATAAATCAATACAGTTATATATAACCGAATAATTTTTTATTAAAAATATAATCAATGAAATATTATTTTTTCGTTACAATTTTTCATTTTTATTTAAGCACCTTAAGGACAATGCTAAAATAATGTGGTATATATGAAAATTGAATGAAGATTAAAAGACTTCGCAAAGAAAAATTTAACTGATAAAAAGTTTGTCTATAAATATAAATTATATTAAATTTTTTGCAACGATTTTTTTGGTGTTTCCGTCAGCTAATTTAGGCTGCTCAATCATTTTCAGGGGTATAAACTATTTGCTCTCTTGTCGAGTTTACATACATGATACTCAGATGGAACACAGAATTTTTAACACAAGATGGTCCGAAATGTATACCCTGGGATGAAGTCGTGATGTAGCTTTTAATGTTACTTAAGTAATATTATATATATTATATATATATATTATAATTAATATATATAAATATATATATTTATTATATAATATATATTTAATATATAATATATATTAATATATATTAATATATTATAATAGTATATATTATATATATTTATATATATATAAATATATATATTAATATTATTATATATATATATATATATAATTAATTTATTAGTATATGATAATATATTTTATATTATAATATATATATAATTAATTACTATTATATATGAATATTATATATATATATTCATATATATATATTAATAATATATAATAATTTATATAATATTAATAATATATATAATTAATATAGTGATAGTGAGCACTATATATAGGTATAAAGTGTAATATAAAATTAGGTATATATTGAGGCGATATATGAATGACCGGTACATTCCTGGTCTTTGTGAAAGTACGGTTTGGCGATACCGGTACTCGAGTATTAACGGTATCGATACTATTAGTATTACCATGATCTGAGTATACTAGTCTCTCTAAATAATATATATTTGAGAAAACAAACTCATACTGATAAAATAAATCAGTGTTTATTATAATATTAAAAATCAGTATTACATTTATAATATTAGATAATTCATATAAGGCATGAATTATATTGATAATAGTGTGGTTAGTTCTTCGTGTGTCTATAAGTGCCTATTAGTGCCATAGTACAAATTTATTATATATATATTTAAAATCGATAAAAAATATTATAAGTAGTTGTAATTTATAATTGGTTACATATATTATATTTATATATATATTATACTATATACATATATATTAATATATATTAATATATATAATATATATATATATTATGAATATTATATTATTACTATAGATTATATAATATTATTATATATTATTATAATTAATATTATATATAATATATTAATATTTATATATATACGTTATATATTATTATATTTATATAATTATATATATATATTGATTAATATATATATATATAATTAATTATATTATATATTATATATTGTTTCCGTGTGTTGATTTGTTATAATTAACCTCGTCGTGTGGGGTATAAGAATAATATTTTATATTTTGATAAATCATTTATATATTTACAAAATTGAATATATTTTAATTTTTTGTATATTATTATATTTATTAATAGTATGATAATTATCATAAAGTAATTTAATAAATACTAATTTAAATAATTATAAATATAAATTATATGCTGCAAATGCATTTAAATATTTCATTTACTGTTCCCCTTTGCTGATTCGGTTATTCAGCATTATTAATAATTTTAATATAATGTAAATTATTTTTAAAAGGTAATAAATTACATTTATTAATAAGTGATTAAGATTGAAATTATAGTATATAATATATATTACTATAATATTATATTTTAGCATAACAGCGTATATATGATATTTCCGTAATGATGGCAATTATTATTATAAATTATTTAAGTTGTAATAAAAGCTATGAGGTCACAGGATATGTTCTAGTCGAAGATTATATATTTTCTGCTATATTCATTATAGGTTTCGCGTAGATATATATATATATATTGACATCAATATTGTGGGATTTCGCATGACGGATTATTCCGAAAACCGTTGTAGTGTATCTCTTCGTACCTGTTGAAATTGCATTCTATGGCATTAATTATGTAGTTTTCATTGAGACTGATCTATCTCAAGATCCAAACGTTTGTTTCCTGGCAATTTACTATGATAGGAATTTATGTGTCAGCTAATATGTTAGTCATGGCAGGTAGATATATGTATACTGACCAATTAGTTAGTTTTTGTTAATCACTTCAGAAAGATACTTGAAATTGGGGGTTGTTAAACCATATAATCCTCCATGCAAAGTAGTACATATTCAATACATATTTTATGGTAATTATTTAATTATTTATAACTCATATTGCTAACTTATTGTAATAGACCAATTAATAATTTATGTAATAATTTTTTCGTAAGTATACTAAATATTGACAACTAATTTGTTGGGTGATTTACGGTATTCCAGTAACTAATTCGCTAACAACAGTCAGCGGAGCATATATTACGTATAATGTTATATTATGATATCTGATGTGATTTATATTTAGTCAACTAGCTATTTTAATTATGTAACTCTATAACACTCATGCTCATTCAATAATTATGTATAGATTATACATACCATAGTAAACTGATCAGGTAATGATATGGTATATGTGGCGTTTAATTCTATGAGACAAGATAAGTACCATACAGAGTTACGTGAAGGTTGTATATGACGGAGATATTGCCGAATCGTTTGGAACCGCAGTCACGTATACTGTTATACAGATTGTACACAGGTTTATTCAGAATAAGGTTCGAACCGACCAACTCACCATTTCGCCACCCAAGTCAACCTCCCACCGTTCGGTGACATAAAACTAGAATATAATGTACTATATCTATTTTTTGATATTTTTTTTTATATTTATATTATTTAACCCTATACTCACACCTGAGTAACTAAATACTCCAGACAAATATAACCTTAACTTGTACGGTCTAAGACATTAGAATAGTAGTTTAACTGGTATGATGTCATTATACTAATATGTACAACAATTTGTCATTACAGAGCTAACAGCATTTTAGTGTAAACGTTATATATATGCTCCCGGACGATCCGGACGATAGGTTATATATGAAGTTTATGATAAGTTCCAAAGTATGTGTTTATTCCATTAGGATTGATTTGAAAACAATAAACTTGACAGGGGCAGTTTACCGTAGATATTTTGTGTGAGCGTATACGAGTAGCCTAAGGTATTTTTTACAATTAATTGGCAATCGTAAGGGTTGCGGAATTATATCGGTATACTGGACCGAGGAAAACACCGCATTATCACTAACTCAAGCTGACCGCTTATTTTTCATCATAGGTAGTTTAATACTTTACCTAATAAAATGTTATATTAGTATATTGTGTTGATAACTGCAGATAATATATAACTGATTCTGTAGGTGATATCATACCGGACATTTTACCATAGAACCTAGGATAGTCGAATTAAATCAAGATGTTTACTATGTAAGGCTACTATATCTTTGTCAGATACCTTCCTCGTGACGACCATAACTGAACACGTCATTAATTAATTGTTAGCTTAACCAGCATTGAAGGATTATATAATGCGCTAAGCATCATATTTACAGTAAAGGTATATACTTGAATTGCAATCATCATCTAAAGTACTGTAACTACACCCCTCACGGATTAATGAGTTGAGTTATTAGGTAACATGGTAGGGTCCTTATTCCGTTAAGGTATACCCTCGCTAGATCTAATGGAACTCTTATTTCTGTACACTGTAGTATTAGTTAATTAACATCATGTGGGTATTACCTGAATTAATCTAGTTTAGTGTTCTTTAACTCGGTACTGGTAGTACTACAACACTGATATAGCATCTAAGTGTATATAGATTATTAACCTCTTAATAGAGTACGATAATATCACACACGCTTGTCCGATAGTCGACTCCCGAAAATATCACATTGGCAACATGACAGGGGGATAAGACGGGCTGAACTTTGCGTTTGGAATAAGAGCAGACATTTATATATCGCGCACCGCGTATTATAATTGTTAATTAAATATATAAATTGAACCTCAAGGTTTAGTATTAGAAGAATATATATATTATGTTATACTATCATATAATGGCAAGGAACTGAGTCACTACATGGAAAATAAGATTATTCATAGCTATTATATAACTACTAAATAATACTTATTTGGATACTATGTAAATAAACGGAACTGTTTAGTTATTAGGTTATATAATCATATTTCTGCTTATAAATCATATAATAAACTTGTTCATACGTTATAATATTTAACTATTTTCATAGTATTATATCTATATAATAACTTTATAAGCTGTATATGGTGGTTTATCTAGCCCTGGTTATGTCAATACTCAAAATAGGAAGTAAACTTAGTATTACATAACTAACATATGTATTTAGTTGAGTGTAACTATAATTACATTATAGGCAGCAGAACGTATTTTATCCGTTGTGTGTATTGAGATAGGTAATACCATTTGAATCTCGATAGTTATGACAGTCTTCTATGAATCTTATACAAATAATTTTTGCTTTAATTATATGCTAAAATTATAATATATCGGTTAACACTAATCGTGTTTTATTTTGAAAATTACGAAATTGAGTTTACAATGTAGCATCTTCGCAATATACTCAGAGCTGCTAAACCGGCAGGATGAAGCCCCCGAAAAATAGTTTACTATAAAATAATTAGATCATTATCTATATACGGAATATATTTTCCTGTATTGTATTTCACTCTCTTTAGCATTGATGGCATATCTACTACCTGTCCAAACTAACACATAGCCATAACTCATACATCTAACACATCCATTACATTCATAACCATCATATCACTAACATTCCATCACACTAACACACTAAACTACACACACTACATTAAATCATAACTATACTACATACACAATTACACTACTTAAACATTACAACTAATACACTTAATACACTTAATACTACTTACATAAGCACACGTTAAGACATAACACATTACTTACTAGATATATATATATTAATTAATATTTATATATTTATTATATATATATATATTAATATACTATTTTTATATATATATATATTTTATTTATTAATATAATATATTATTATCATATCTTATAATATATATATATATTATATATTAATAATTGTGATGTAAGTCTGGTGGAAAGGTAGGCTGCTAGACATCACTCACCTATGATGATTCAAAGCCGTCCTCCCTCGGATACGAATTACGCTCCAATTACATATCGCCGATACAACGCTCTCACTTCTCGTTAAACCTCATTTCTATGGGTACGTCTTTTGACTATTGATGTAGGTAGATCTCTCAAGACCAATATATATATACCTCCTTCATAGTTTTATATATAGGTAGTATGTACCATCCGGAAACTATTAGTGGAAACTTATATATACTTGTTCACTGGATGTAGGTAACATATATCTCGTAACACCAGTCACTAGTATCCCTACTTTTATCTCGTTCTTCTCTACATTATGGTAAGTATTAGTTCTCGCAACGAGTTATAGGAAGACATATTATATTCTTTTAGTAGAGTTTGTTTTTTACCACCAATCGTTCAAATGCCTATTACGATTACATCTATTCAAGTATTAGTATCTGTCTCTGGTAGCGCTACGCTACTGGTTCGGTTCTCCTGAACGCCGTATGATACTAGTGCTATCTAACACTGTACATTGATTCAGTAATCAACTCGCACGTATAATAGATATATGAGTATACGATGGTAGGTAAATTCTCAGATAGCATAGTACTATATTACTCTATACTTCAGTTTGCTTTATAATGTTGTGTCACATCCCTGGCTTCATCATCATGAAGACTGTACCTAAATTGACCATTCTCAGTGATGCGCAGTAGCGGAGATGTGCTCGCAGCGGCTATAATTGTCAATTGAGATGGAGAGTTCTGTGGCGCTCTGGTGGTAAGGTTGGGCTATGCTGAACCACTCAATACCGATTTGAAGTCACAAAGCTCAGACTACCCCGGACGGAATAAACGGCCAATTTCAATATTCGCAGATACATACGCTCACTACTCTTCATATATCATAATCATCTCAGTCTTCAGCATATAATGAAATATGAATAAGAGATTAGTGGTTCTTTTTCTAAGATTTAGAACACTTTCAATAATACTCATAACATCTTTTCTAATATTTATCTCATAACATACTTATAAAAGTTGTGATTTATTGTCTGAGATTTGGTTTTGTGTTTTATATTTTTCTTATTTTAGTATAGAATTTCTTTTTTTACACACTATATAGCACATAATACTATGAATTACTTATTCTCTCTTTTCAATGATACGTACTTTACAAATCACTCAACGTTTTTAGAGATGATAAGATGTACTACCGTCTTACGCTTGTTACATTTTACTAATTTCGTTTTATAATAAAACATTAGTTTTAATAAAATATATACCTTTATACTTAGTGTTTTTATATTATTATTCTAAATATTTCCCACAGAAATCAGGTGAATAAAAAACTACTATAAAATAAATTAATTCCTTTTCAGTGGATGGAATAACAGATAGAAGAATCTTCTTGGAAAACTTAAAAACTTTTAGTCTCACTATCTTTAATTTTCATTAGAGTAATATTTACTAAAAAAATTTCTTGAAGGTAGAAATTTCTTTTATACTATGCATTATCATAGCACTAATATTAGGAAGAATATAGATAATAGGTTCAAGAAAATAGAATAAGTTTACAAAGATAAATCATAGTCGAGATGCTAAGTATGGTGTGGGATTTTATAGTGAAAAGAACGCAGAACAGGTAAGATAGTTATAAAAGATAAATCATATATCTATATCATTTTTAAAAGAAAAAAAATTTATAATGTTAATAAATCAATTAATGAATAAAGAAAAATGGTTGTGGATATGTATATTGACCTTGATTATGGACAATATAAAATATCCATTGCTTAACCAAAAATTATTAAACTATACTAAGGATGACGATTATATATAATTATAATTATAGCAACACAGTATAGATAGACATTAAAATGAGAATATGTAACTGGGAAAGGGATGGGTAATAAGAACGTTAGACAAAATATAATAATAATAATAATTAATAAATATAATAGGATAAATTTGAATAAGCATAGGTATATAATAACATTGGGAGCTTCCTCCCGTGCATATACATACATGTCTCCTCAGACATAATAAGTTAGAAGTGTCAATGGAATATAATTAATAATTAAATAAATATACTATATTATAATTCTTTATGTATAACTCAAATAATAATTAAATAATAATAATTAATTATAATATAATTATATATTTATATTAATGTAATTTAAAAATATTAAAAAAATCATAAACAAATTAGAAATAAATACTAAAGAATAAAACTCAAGAATAAAAATTAATAAAGATAATTATAGTACTAACGAGTTAAGTAATAATGAAATTTGCATAAGATCCAGTGAACCCTTATATTTCAATACATGCTACATTTTTTATCTAATATTTATAAATATATTATATAAATACATTTTTATGTTACATAACTAATCGAGAAATAGCTGCAATATATAGACAAAAATCTTTTCTATCTATCTAGAATTTCATGAAAAAATAACGGTGGGTGATCATCTTCTTAATGAAACATTATCACTTAAATTTTGCATTGATCTAATAGTATTTATTGATTAATATATTTTTCAAGTAACTTCGAACTAAGAAGATTATAATAAAAAATATACTAGAAATATATTAGTTGACGCATACAATTTTATTTTAATTTCTATATATTTATATATTTTAAGATCTCTTATATAGTGTTTTTTCTGACTATCCAGAAATTAAGTATATGATACTTTTTAAAAGTGTTCTATTTTTACTATGTGCAGATAATAAAATTATAATTAAATATATTAAAATTTTTTTTTTTCATGAAATATGTCCAATTGATTTGTATACAGAGAAGATAATGCATCTCGTCTACAGACAACTCATATTAATATAAGTGGTATCAATCGATTTACTATAGTTTACAGAAATAGGTATATATTTCGGATATCTCTCCTTTTGGTCATACACAAAATCTCTTATGTTGGTCTCTTTATATACCGTTACATTACTCAATGTGCTTATTCTCTTATTCTAACAATTTAAAATCTTAATTATGAGCTCATATTATTCCTCTGTTTGTATTTCCTTTCAGTGACTTTTAGCCCCTATTAGTATTTTGATTTTCATTGTTACATATGTATCCGCTCTTTAATTCTCTATCCATTGTGTTAACTGATATTTCTTCATTACATTACTTTATTTTTATATCATCTTAAATTACTGTTCTCACTTTTCTTACTTTTATATATTCTTTTTTTTTCCCAGTCCTGCTTAGATTCTTTAGGGATGTTTGTTAATATATATATCTATATATTATATTATAGATATTATTTATATTATATTATTATATAATTAAGTATATATATATATATATATTAATTATATAGATTATAATTATTATTATATATAATAATTATATTACTCGAGATATTAAAAGTAATATACACAATATACTTCATAGCTACTATCATCTATATTATTATAATACTCTCGCTGTAACTAACTATAATGATTCATAGTTATTAATATAATCATCAATTTAAAGACGACAAAAATAGTATATTGGGGTATGGAAAAAGTATCCGATTAAATTTTTTTTATATCAGGACATGTACTTAATGTATTTAATATCTAAAACATTCCTTAAAATTTGTTAATACTTTTCTAAAATAAAGTATTTTAGATTATCAGACCATTTAAAGACCTTTAGTAATAACAATGTCATTAAAAAATTGTTCATTTATAGTTTCATTATAATAAGTTTATACATTTACAATTCAAATTTATCAATTGCACAGCTAGAAAGTATTTGTGATTGGAGTGGTTGAATTGTGTTATTGTCGTCAATAACAGAAGTTGAGGAACCTGAATAATTTTCAGGACATGTACGTGTTGATCTCTTGTTTCTATGACCATCCCAATCAATTGAGTTTTTCAAAACAATTCCGACTGCTTTCTGGAAGTCTTTATTGGTAGTCGACTTAAATTGGTCGATTTGGTATACAGCACCTAAAAAAGATAAATATTTAATCTAGACTATGAAAATATTAAGGAGAGAAATGTGTTGAAATACTATTTATGGTTTAAAATTGTATGAAAAATTTAATGAAGTCAAGTGGACGT
>JABUQX010139138.1:10000-22262 GCA_015478945.1 Trachelipus rathkii | reverse complement strand
ATGACACAAGTCGAAAAAGAAAGCCCAGCTTTACCGACCCCTCAGTACCTATTAGTGGAACCCATCGCAGTCAGGAAAATCTACCCTAAAGCTTCATGAGAGCGATGGACCCTCACGATGGTAGATCGTCAATGTAAGGTTCATCCTATGGCCCATGTGGCCACCACCATACCCCTCACAATCCCCGGCCATTCACTCCTGTAAACCTTTCTTTCGCCTCTAACAAGCTCACATTTCTCTCAGACACTTGTTTACTGACTCAATCCATTTCTTCGGTTCCAGCGGTCGGTTCCCAACAATCGCCCACTATACATCCTTAACAACCGACTATCATTCATCTTTTCCATATGACCCAAAACTATCTCAACATACTTTCATTTATTTCTCTCATTTAACATAACCCTTTTCACACCACACCTTTCTCTAATATATTCATTCCTCTCTTTATCAATTCTCCAAACCATAGACACCCTAAATGTCCAGTGGCTGAACAGCATTTAACTTTTAGATCATATTCTCTATTCACAGATCCATAGTTCACTACTTACAATAACACAGGTAACAACATTACCTCATGTAAAACCCTAGTCCATTCAAGACTTAAGTCCCTTTACATTCACCAACGACTTTAAATTGCACCAGCCACCATTCCTCCATACACAAACTTTCCTAACCTCTGATCGTTCGTTCCTTCTTAAATCCAACATTGATGACCCTAATATTTAACTCAGACATTGTTCCAGCTGCTACCATTCTAACATAACTTCACACTGAGAGTGTCCTCCTTCACAACATGAATCGTTTACTCTTATCCACCGAATATTTTACTGTTCAAGCCCCCCTTTACAACACCCTGCCAAATCTTTACCCATCCTCTAAACTTCTTCAAATTCGCCAACAGAACAAATCATCGCTGTATTAATTACCTACCTTATATATATATATATATATATATATAATATTAATATATATTATAATATATAATTAATAATAATATTATATAATATATATATAATTATAATATACATATATATATTATTATATTATATGATAATTATACTTATAATATATTATATAATAATATATTATATAATATATATAATTTATATATATTATATATATTTATATAATAAATTATTATATATATATATAATATATACTATATATTATATATTATTATATATATATATATTATATATATAATTATATATTTATAATTATGCATATATGGTACAATAAATTGCTAGTTCACTTTTTTATTTTTTTAACTATAATGGAATACTCTGCAAACCAGACGCAAAATGCATGAGTCGGGGTCTCTGATCCTTCCGTGACGACGATGGATTCGCTCCCCTCTGTCCCATGTGGCTTTAACCCCCTAAAAAATAAGTTTATCACGGAAGCCTTAGATTGTTTAAAATATAACTTAAATATATATATATGTATATAAATATTATATGATATATTATATATATATATTTATATATATATAATATATCTTATATTAGATTATATATATTATTGTATATATATATTATTATATATATATATATATATATATATATATAATCAAGGCCAGTTTTCTAAATTTTTCCTGATATATGACAATAATATATATTATATCTGTGTGTGTTGTGGTGGGGGGGGTAGACACATTAAACTAAGGTTGCCTAACAACTTAATTTTTCCGCCGCATCAAGAGAAAAACCATTTTCTGCGCTGACGCAAGGTTACTGAATTGTGCCCAGTGAAAGTACGGACCCAATCATAATAGTGACGGACCGCCTTTATCAACACATTTAATTGTTATGTTAAATTATTAAGTCTTCTGTTTCAATTTTAAAATTTATACTGTATAAATACCTTTTTGAAGAATATTTAAATATACTATATGATTTTCATAACGATTGAAAAGCATCATCCTCTCCCTTGTTAGATCTTAACGACCATATTTTGTACTAGACTACATAAAATAAACAAAGCTAATGCAAATTATGGCTATATTTGAATATCTCATTGCCAAAGATATATATGGTTGTTTCACATTCGTTTAAATAAAACCAATAAAAGAATTTTGCCTTGAGCTCTTCCAGAAATTTAGGATTAAACTTTTAAGAAGAAACATACGCATTTCTGTTTTAAATATGACAGCATTCAAGAACTTTTATTGATCATGTAAGATCTTCTAACTATCTATAGCGACTTATTTCTTCATTTTATTTTTTCAGGTGAGGTGCAGACATCTTGATAAGTACACAAAATTATAATTGCTGTTAATCATCAACACTTTCCTCCAACCGTTCCTGTCAACAGAGGCTGCGAAAGCTGACTTTTGGTTTCTTTAATGGAGCGAGGTATAGATATATATATAGAAATATAATATATAATATATTACATATATATATATATATATTATAGTATATATATTAATATATACTTATATTATATAAATATGATATATATAATATATATAGATATATAATTTATATAATATATATATAATATATATATATATATATAAATATACTACATATTATATATATAATATATATACCGTATATTATATACGTTGTATATATATATTATTATATAATTAATATATATATATAATATATATATATATATATAATCTATATATAATATATATATTGTTTTGGTTTGCTCGTTCTATTATTGACCTGTTCTTTTTGTCGTTCTGTTATTTGATCCTGCAACAATTCCTTCGTGTATGTTGGCTTTACTCCTTTCATTCGCTTTATTACTTGTTTTGGCATCTGTACCATCTACGATGATATTTTACGCATAAACCTGAACTATTCTTCTTATGACTATACCAAGCTATTTAATGAAGCTAATTGGATGCTTCAACACATGTGAAATTCATCGCAGCCTGGCTGCTTAATTATTTTAATATCAACTCTATCAATAAGCAACACAAGAAACCAGACAACGATTTTCATGAGGAGTCTCACCTCCTTTATCTTATTTCTTATTTATAAAAAGGCTCTACTTTTATCGCATTAATTCTGTAGGAGATTTTCATCTCATATTGTTAGTTGAAAACAGTTCATATTGAAAACAATAGGTAAAAAGGGACATAATCTTAGAAGAAGCACATTAAACATCTATATAACGTCTAGTACAAAAAGCATAGAAAAATAACGACAATTAAACTAAAATAACATCACACAACACAATCTACACACGTAATTCAGACTACCAATAAAACGTGAATACATTGAAAACGCTAAAAAATTCTTAATAACAAGAAATCTTATCTAATTATTACACAACATTTATATTATAATAATATTATTATTATTATTATATATTACTAATTTTATAATCATTATTTATTATTTATTTTAGTTATTTTATATTATTATTATTATATTTATTAATTATTATTATTTTATATATTATTTTTATAGATTATTATTATTATTATTATTATAAATTATATTTATATCTTACATTAATTATTTTAATAAATCTCGGTCATTGTAGTCACGAATCTTTAAGACTTTATGCGATGACAATGGTAGTCTTTTTAATCAGATCAACTATGTCTTCACTGTTCATCTGACTACATATGAGTACGTCTTCACTCCATTATACTCCCTCGTCGAATTAAATTCATTTTCTCAATTAATATTATGCTTGTAAAATTTTAAGGAAGAAGCATTATTATCGTTGTTTGAAATGATTAAATGACCACAATATAAATTAATATAATATTCTATTATATATATATATATTTAAATATAATATATATATTATATATATTATATATAGAATATATATATATATATTATATTATATATAGTATATAGTATATATAATATATATACAGAGAGCATTAATAATATATAATCAATATATTACATAGTTGATAATTAATGTTAAGGTCTACGCCTTATTGCGTGTGTTATTTTTTTCCTTATATATGTATTTTATTTACGTATATTGTAATTGGATTATACAGAATTTATCCGTTAACAAAACGTATATAAATTGGACCAATGGATTCGCAAAGACAGTAATGAGGGTGCCCAATTCTCTCGATTTCGCTGTGCCGAGTTTGCATAGATACGCTATATAAACGGGGCAAGTTGACTTATCGTTACAGGATTCTCACCTTGAGTTTCTGAATGAAGAAGGAAATTTAGGATAATAGGACGAAAGACAGTGATCAGTCCTTGTATGTTTCAACGCCAGGTTGATGTTGGCAAACCAATAAACAGGTGGAAGAAATGTCTACTTTGGCCCAAACTAATTTTAGTAGCAGCCAGAATGGCACCATACCCTAACATTCCTTTGCAATGGTTTTTTCCATCGACTTATATTTGCGAAGCATAATATCGAATCACGATACAGTCTCTCCGCCGTGATGAGACAGTGGTTATTCTGACAAAACCTGACATGGTATGTCAGGTTACACTGGTAGTTCTTTAGCTCTATTTTTTCCATAAAAGAAAAAGAGTTCTGGTGAACTAAACTTCTGGCTAATGTCACATCGAAAACAAAAGAATAATGAAAATTTATCATAGATTCAAGAAAACTTTCTAAGAATAGTATAGTTTGAAAACAAAGAGATAGTTGGAAACCAATTAGGACGAATCTAGTCTTCATATGGAAGTATAATGAGAAATGTATTTATGTTTTTTTCAAATCTGAGCAAGATTAAATAAAAGAAAAGGAAATTCAGATATTATGATGGCTTTATTGTCAATTGAATAATCTCTAAACCATTAAAAATTATTCATTTGTTCTTCAGGATGCTGCAAATTCCCTTTATGCTTAATCTTAAAAATGAAATTAAAAGTAAAATTTTATTATGGTCTTTAGTTAATCACGTTGACCTAAAAATATTTTGTACTGGTCAATCAGTGATGTTATTAAGTTATTTCTTGCATTTCCTATTCGTATTAACGCTTAGTTTTTCCCACTTTATACTGCCCTAAATTGGTCTAATAGAGTTACTGGCATGACTATACAGTTACCAGATTTTAGAGGACACAAAGTATGTTTAAAGCTTCTTTACCATGCTTTGGTACTTTATTTCATTCGATATACCATTCAGAATATTACGTTTTATTTAAAATTTAAAAACTACAAGCGACATAAAATGTTTATTATGACAAATAAGCACTAGTTTTACTTACTATGATTAAAGTTTAGTAACATTGCTTAGAAAGGAAAATTTAATTCTAAGAACTTAGTATAAAGCTATAAAAATTTATTTGAAAATTTAATATGGAAGGTGTATCAAGATTCACCATTTATTATTATCTCTACGCAGTAAACTGAGCACTAATACACTCGGAATATGACTAATAATACTTATATAAATATATATATATATATTTTATTATATAATATATATTAATTATACTATATATATATATATTAGATATATTCAGAAAATCAGAAATGATCACCCCACGCTATCAACACGCTCAATTAAACAATCAAAACACTACAATTTACAAGCTAGAAGTAACTGGGCTAAAACAATACTGGTAAACCTGAGTTATTTGCAAAACCCTTTTTTAGATACCTCTATGTGTTCGACCCTCACAATTCTAAATACTCGTCAGTACCTAATTATTAACATTTCAAAACATCCTTTTTAGTATTAGTATCAAAAGCTATTAGTATGGCATCAATCTTAGATATGATTATGCTTTCTACTAGAAGAAATGTTAGTATATTTTATTATTATTAACAACAATACTGTTAAAACAACTGTGACACAGGAACATAACAAAATAAATAAAAAATAGTAATGGAAGAAGTGTTATTAACTATCATTTTCCTATTGGCATACTTCATTGATGGAGAGGCTTTTAAAACAAAAATATTTAATGGATAGTGTCACTAACTCTTGATGAATTGAAATGCTAAGCGGTTAGAACGAAAGTGTTAAAATTAAATGGCAAGGTTGGATGACAATCGCTTGCTGTTTCTATCTATTTTTATCTTTTCTTTTTAAAGAATCTTTTCTTTTGAAGTTAAAATTTTCGCATGAAACTGTGGGGCCCACCCTCGGTTAAGAACGTAGTGTAATTTTGATAAAAATAATGAAATACGGCAAAAAATTATTCCAATTCTTTACGTAAACCCAAGATGTTCACAAATGTTTACGTAAATTTTACACAAATTTATGTTTAAATGTTATAATAATCCAACTCAAGACTGAAGTTATTGACCTATAGACTAAAAATATACCTTATTCTTATGCTAGCTACTCTATCAGTTTTATATGATATCACCGCTTCAGTAATTTATGGCAAAACGTTCTTATCATTATCTTAACTAAACGTGCAAATGAAACTAATCTTCTATAGTCTTCTTTAGTTTCCTCACTCTTTTTCGGTGTCAGTAAATTTTCTGAAGCAAAGATAACATCGAGAGCGTCACTATAGCTCCAATTCGTGCTTAAATGCTTCTCGATATTAACCATGTTTATCTTAAATGAAATTAAAAGTTCATAAACTATGAAAGCAATTTGAAAATTACTTCTGTGCGTTATCTCAATTTAGCAAGCCAAATGAATACCTAAAACGATGTAAAAAAAATTCTCTAAAAGTATTCTTGTACAAACATAATTCTGTTCTTAGCTTGGGTTTTTTTCATGTCTTTATGTTCGCGGATCTTTGTTCTCGACAAGTATTCAACTTACGTCGTATAGATAAGACTCAATGTAGGGCTGACCCCGGTCATCATTCGACAAGGAAAAGACTTTTAGCTTTCTATGTTGGTTCACTTCTCTACCTCTTAATTCTTAATTCCCATATTGTCCTTGATGTGCTCTACGATATTTAGTGATGACTTCTTATTCGTATTTGCAACATTGCAAACAAAGATATTTTTAGCTTACTCAACATAGTGTTTCTCGTGAATAACCTTAAACATATTTAAAACAAAAAAATTTGAACAGAAATTAGTATGTAAAATTTCTGCCTGAACTGTATTCGCCAACCTAACTTGTTAAAAATTCTAACATTAATCGATTTGTCAACGAACATCCTTAATATCATACTTTAATAACAAAAAATAGGAACAAAAATACTGAATAATTATATGTTAGATTCATTTACTGAACTATTTTCCAAACCAATACATTATTTTTCCTTCACTTGATTCTGATCTTGTTTCTTATCTCCGAAATACTTCTTCAATCTTTATTCTCTTTCCACGGCCCAATTTTAACTCTGTGACTCGAACCAATCTGTTGAAGTAAACCATTTATCTTTCGATGTCACGGAACTCAAGATGGAGATTGTGTTTCGTCAGGCAGTTACAGATGGAGTTAATCGTGACTCGATAGAAAAAAGAGCACATTCTAATTCATTTGGATTCAAGAGTAGATTTATGTAGATATGAGGAGTCAATAAAATTTACTTAACAAATAAAGCAAACCTTACACGCCAATAATCTGATAGAGGAGGTCATGTATTTTCCTTATTTATATCCTAGTTCTCAATGTAGGAGCATCCTTTTGACATCTTAATTCCTATCGAAAGAAAAAGGAAATACCTTTTGGAAAAAACGCTTGACTCTTTCTCACAGATAATCCACTTAAAACTTTAAGACAGTGTTGCACCCCTTCTCTCTCTCTACTCTACTAATTATAGGATCCGGTCATGACTCCATCCCTATTTTAGAAGAATCTGTTGAAAAATTGTGGTTCACGTCTATAACGACTAAAAAAAATCACATCAGCAATTATACTATCTCCGTAATCCATACTATTTCACATGAAAATAGTAAATACCTAACTAAAAGACAACTTAAAGCTAAGACTGTGTTGGTACACCTTCTTTTCCTCTACCACTCATACTAATTATAGGTGCCGTCCTGGATCCAGCATTTCTTAGAATCTGTTGAAAGAAAAAGTGTCCACGTCTCTACATGAACTACACCGAAAATCCAACTACTGTGAACTGCATAAATGAAATATAAGCCTAATATATATTGCAATATATTTCGGCTTCTCCGAACCCGTTGTCAATTAGACCTGCCGGTTTTGGTCTCTTCTTCGTCGTTTACATCTTTCTTTGGCCATTGTGCCCATATGAGTGGTACTTGTAGTCTCACTTACTTTTCCCATTTTTCTCGGAGGGGTTTTCATCGTCCCTGTGTCCGACTCCATCCTTACACCTCCTCATACGATTTAGATCGGCTTTTGAAGTTGCAAGCAAAAAACCAACAAGACTTTATTACTTAGAGAAGTTTACAACCTATAGAACCTAATCATAAACAATTCCTAATCAAACTAAATTATGTTAAATGCAAATATAAAAAAAACAGATAAAACAAAACAAAGTTATTATACCAAACTATTAGATTATCCCTTCGAATTACTGTCATGCGGCAGTGTTTTCCGGTTTCTGTGATTTTCTTTGATTCCTTTTTTTTGGCTTCACTTCACCACACCTGGTCAACTGACGAATACGCAAACGCCGATCATCCCTTTTACTATCGAGGAGGACGGGTAACAGGACCGAGTGTGTAATTTTTTGATGTTGGGACCAGATTACAATCAGAGACTTTTGAAAAATTTATGATACTTTTGTGTAATATTATATATATAGAAAAAATTCATCGATGATGGCATAAAAGCTGCAAATAATTAGTCAAAATGAACAAGTCGCAAGATAAACTATGACTTAAGATTAATAAATTTCTTAATTTAAAACTAAATATTTTATATTACATAAGATAAACCATTTTAAGAGTATCCTACAAAGAATCCTTATATCTTCTAATTTTCTACAAGTTTCCCTACATATATATAATATATATATATTATAATTAATATTTATATATAAAATTTATATATATATATAAAATTATAATATATTTATAAAGTAGGGGGGTTATTAGTTTTGGGGGTGAAATTAGGGTAGGGTAGGTTAGGGTTGGGGTGGGTTGTAGGTGGGGGGGTATAGGAGGTGAGTTGGGGTGTGGGAGGGGTTATTTAGGGGGGGTATTATAGTATATACATATATGGGGGTTTAGTAGTGTTATAATATAAATCTTTGACATGTGAGGTTGGTGTTTTATAGGGGGGGGTTGAGTGGTTATTGACGTGGCTAATCGGGGGGGGTGGGGCGGTGTGTGGGGGCGGTTAACGGATCCTTTGGGGGGGGGGGGGGGGCTGGGTTTGGTTCATGATTCATAGTGGTTTGCTTCTTGTGCCTCATTGTGTTGTAAGACTCTATTTGCAATTCGATGTAAGAGGTGGCCTATGGTTGAGGGGGGGGTGGGAGCTAATATGCTTTGGTTGTAGTTGAACTTACTCTTATCTCTCTGTCATCGAGTTACTCTTTTGGATTAGCTATGCGAGTGGGTTCCGAGAGCTGTTGCGGAGGTAATAGGGGTAGGATTCTCGCCTCTTCTTCTGTAGGGAAGTTGTTACTGTTTGTTTCCCAATTCCTATTGCTGCGTCTTCGAATTTACGGATCTCTTTTCTAGACATTGAAAAGATTGACTGAAACAACCATTTATGGGGGCTGTAGAGCTGGTATTCTGGTTTACTCTATTAAGTTGTATAAGGATTCGTGAACGTAACTAAGGTACAGCTTACTTTCCAATTTTGTTGGGTTTAAATTCTCTTTTATTGTTAAAGTCATTATGTTTCGTGTCTTTCTAATGCTTATGTTTTTATTCTTATATATTCTTCTTTCTTCGTATGGGCTGGTTTGGAGGTCGAGTATGCGGTTCGGCTGGTGGATGAGAGTTATGCTAAGACGTGTATCTTTTATACTTTTTCTTTTTTATTATTCAGTTTATTTATATATATTATTATATATATTTATATTAATATTTTTTTATTTATTATTTTTATTTTTATCTTATTTCTTTTATTTTTATAATATAATAATATTTGCGGTGTGTGTCCTGTATATATATCTTAGTGTCCTTTATTTATTATATTTTATTATTATTTTTTTTTTTTTTTTGTTTATTTGGTGTTTAGCACTTTGTAGTGGGTATATTGTGTTTGACATATTTAACAGTATGTACTAAGTAGTTTTTTTTTGTGTATTTTATGTTCGTAGTTTGTTATGGGATGGTGTATCTTCTTTTGTTTTTTCTTTATTTATTTTGTTTTTTTATATTTTTTTTTTTTTATTTTTCTGTTTTATTTGTTTTAGTTTAGTTTTTTTTTTTTTTTTTATTTTTTATTTTTTTTTTTTTTTTTTTTTTTTTTTTTTTTTTTTAGGTTTTTTAGTTTATTTTTTGTGGGGCGGGGGCGTGATGGGGGGGGTTTGGTTTTGTTTTTATTTTTTTTTTTATTGTTGTTTTTAGTAGGGGTTGTTTTGGTTGTAGGGGGTGGGGGTGTGGTGGTATGATATATATGTTAATATATATTTATTGTGTAAAAAATAAATATAGAAAATGATTAAATCTTTTATGTTGTAATTTTGGATTGGTGATGTTATAAATTTATTTTGTATTTATTTATCAACTTTTTTTCCTAGTGTTATTCTCGAGCCTAATGTGTATATTATTCTATTTAATTTTTCTCTCTCTTTTTCTTTTATTATATTTTTTCTATTTTTTTTAGATCGATCTTTCGTTTGTTTTTTATCATTGTTATTCGTTTTTTGTATATATTTGATCTCTTGCTTCTTCGTCTGTATAGGAGTATGATATAGGTTGATTTGTATTGTTATATGGGCTAGTTTATATATTTATGAGTTAGTATTGCTTTCTGTGGTACGATGCTGTTGTTTACAGATTTTGTGAGATCCTGCATTTGAGGGGGGAGTATCGATTTGTTTGGTTTTATCCTGATTGATTCTTTTCTGTTATTTAATATCTTTATTTTGTTTTTTTCTTTATTGTTTGTTGTTATTATTTTTTTTTTTTGTTATGGGGTGTCGGGAGGTTTGTGGGGTAGTTTTTTTGGTTGTTTGATAGTGATCTAGCCTTTTCTTCCTTTTTTTATTCTTTCTTTTTTTTTATTCTATTCTTTTGAATATTTCGATTGTAGGCCCAAAATTTTATTACTTTGTTTTTATCATTTGGGAATATTTTTTATCTTTTCATTTCATAATTTTTCATTCTTTATTATCTATTGTCCTTTAGTTTCATTTTTTTTTATTTATATTTCTGCTTTCTCTACTGTTCTTTTATTTTTCTTTCTGTTATTTATGTATTTTATATTGTTATTTCTATTTGTTTCTATTATTATTATTATCTTTCTTTTTCTTATCTATCCATGTGTCTATTCAATGTCTTTACATTTATGATAAATGCTTTCATTTTATCGTTATTCATTTGCTTAAGAATTCGAGTGGTGTATACATTTTTTGTTAATTGCTTGCATTTTTCAGATTTTTTTTCTTTATACTGTCTTTTATTTGTTAATTTTGAAAATTTGCGTCTTGCCAGCCGGTTCATGTTTCAGCTGTATATTATTTTTTTTTTCTGTTTTTGGTTTACAATATTTTCTTTCAGTACTGTTTTGATTTCTTGAATTTATTTAATAAATTTAGACTAGTGTGAGTATTATTGTTTTGTTTACCCCTTTCATTTTCCAGCTAGATGAAATCTTGGTTAATTCCAAAATAGTCGTAAATAGAACTAGAATTCAGTTTAAAAACTTCATTTTAACCAAGCTTCATCATACTACTCACTATATTAGGTGTATTTAAAACAATGCAATATTACCCTATACATGCAACTATGCATAATGGATATACCCAAAAACTATATCTACCGACTTTACATACATGATATAGTTTAATATTAAATTTAAAATATATAGTATAATATATATAGTATATATATAATATATATATATATTATATATATTTAAATATTATATATATATTATATATATAATAATTATACAAAGATTTGAAATGAAATGAGTCTGATGATTTTACTTAAAAGGGGGTGGGTCAACTCTGACTTAAATACATGTACCGAGCTATCTACAATGTCAATCTTTCCGATACAAGGTATTTTGAATACATATTATACTAAATATAGATATAATATATATAATATATATATAATTATTATATTATAATATATATATATATATTTATATATATACAGTACATATTATAGCTATTCAAAGTTTTGGCCCCACCTCTTTTCTCGCTTCGACAAACTAAATTTCTTCTTTTTTTACTCTCTCTCTTCGCTCGATTGCTTCTTTACTTTAGTTTGGCAGGAGATAAAGGTTTTGGGGGGTCATATCTCCCTTTTAAAGTGTGGATTGTGGGACCGAAAGCTC
>JABUQX010139138.1:0-5000 GCA_015478945.1 Trachelipus rathkii | reverse complement strand
AAAGCTTCATTTTTTCAAATAACTGTTGAGGCTTCCTCGAGCTAGACAGGAATAACATTTCTGTTTCATTATTCATCTGGAATATGAGTAACACTTCACTTTGCTAGCACTCCACTCTTACACATAAGTTCTTGATTACATTTCGTTTGCTTTTCTGTAAAGATTATAAATAAGCACTTAATCTAAATAAATAGATATATAATTAAATATATATATATATATATATATATATATATATATATATATATATATGTTATATATATATATATATATATATATATATATATATATATAGGATATATATTAGCAAATATATATATATATATATATATAGTATATATATAGTATATATATAATATATATATATTCATACAATAGTATATATATATATATATATAAATATAAGACTGCATGTACATTAATGGCATTAATGATTGAGGAGGATTTCACCTGATTTCATAATTTATCAACAATTATTAGCAGATGGTTTCAAGATAAGAGGAACAACTGTATTAAACGACTCAGATGGTGTTATAATACAAATTATGATAGAAAAATAATTGACACTTTAGAACTTGATAAAATGTCATTTACCCTAACCCACATTCTAACACCTTCCATCTCATTTGATAATATAAACATAATTAGAGAGATATGATCAAGCAAAAATCATGTTAAACAAGAAAACTTCTAAAACTATATAACAATAATAAATTATCCTACCTATTACATATCATTATGATAATATTATTACTATTACAATAATAATAATCATATTATTATTATTATTATTATTATTATTATTATTATTATTATTATTATTATTATTATTATTATTATTATTATTATTATTATTATTATTATTATTATTATTATTATTATTATTATTACATGAATTTAATCTTTGTGTTAAGTATAACAATTTTCATTTTCATGTTACCTCCCATCGAGTTTTAAAGCTTCATTTTTTCAAATAACTGTTGAGGCTTCCTCGGGCTAGACAAGAATAACATTTCTGTTTCATTATTCATCTGGAATATGAGTAACACTTCACTTTGCTAGCACTCCACTCTTTACACGTAAATTCTCTGTTCAAACTACATTGTAAGCTTTTCTGTAAAGATTTATAAATAAGCACTTGATCTAAATAATTAGATATTTAATTAAATATATATATATATATATATATATAGCAGTTATATATATATATATATATATATATATATATATTATATATATATATATAAAATATATATATATATATATATATATATATATATATATATATATATATATATATATATATATAATATATATATATTACATAATAGTATATGTATATATATGTTTTTGCAAGCTCCGTATGTACATATGTATATGCTTTTGTTTAGACAGGGCATTTATTATGTTATATATTATAAAATAGTATATAATAATATTTAATTCCCTTTATAAATGAATTTACTTTAATTATATATAAACCCCTTTACGAAATGATTTCACTTTAGCTATACTATTATGCACGAACTGCACCAGGCAAACTAAGAAGGTAGAATGAGGTGTGCCCAAGCTTCCTCGTATGCTCAGACCTGGGGCGTTGCATCGAAATGCGTAATACCTGCGGGGCAAGAATTCTTTATCGTTTAGGACTCCCGTCCTTGCAACGTTTCTATCGAAGTAGGAAAATAGAAAATAGAAGGAAAAGACAGGATCAGGCCTGTATGGTTTCTAAGCCAGGTTGATGTTGAAGAACCAATAAACGAGCGTGTGAAGAACGCTACTTTTGCTTAACAATTTTAGGTATGCAGCCAGAATGGCACCATACTCTAACATTCCTTTGCAATGGTTTTTTCCATCGACTTATATTTGCGAAGCATAATATCGATTCACGATACAGTCCCTTTCGCCGCTTGACCTTTTTGAGCCCAAATTTAATTGACCTTGACCTTTTTTTTTGTCTTGACCTTTTTGGGACTTTACCTTTTTTCGACCAACCTTGGTCTTCCATGGGTCATTTTTGGCCCACGGTATTTTTTGAGAACCCTAATTTTTTGAGAACCCTAATTTTTTGAGAACCCTAATTTTTTGAGAACCCTAATTTTTTCGGCAACCCTAATTTTTCGGCGGTCCTAATTTTTTGGCAACCCTAATTTTTTGGCAACCCTAATTTTTAGCACCCTTTCGAAGAAAGGGTGCGCCAAACGGTTGCGTCAGCAACCGTTGTACGTGTATACCCTCATTTTACGCCCCCTATTTTTTCGACCATGGGTCAATTTTTGCTCACGGTAATTTTTTATCTTCCTTTAGGGGCTAGCTCTTTTTGATGTCGTTACCTTGTTTGACCATGATACTGACCTCATCCTCATCTTCCATGGGTCAACACTCTGGCCCACGGTAATTTTAGTTACTCCTTTTGGTCCCATGGGTCAATTTTATTCACGGTAATTCAACCAACCCTTTGGTATCCTTATGGGTCACTTTTGGGCCCACGGTACTTTTGATCTTCCTTTAGGGGCTTACCTATTTTTGGTGTCTTTACCTTGTTTGACCATGATATTTCGATCTTATCCTACCATATACCATGGGTCATTTTTGGCCCACGTTAATTTTTGATCCTTCCTTTAGGACTTAGCCCTTTTTTTTTGACGTCTTTTCCTTGTTTAACCATGATATTTAGCCTTTGACCTTACCATATATGGGTCAATCTTGACCCACGCTAACTTGATGGCTTTGATGGTTCCCAATCAACGTAAGAAGTACCTAGGGTGTTCTATTAATGTTCTATGATTATTCTATGAGTGCCAGATGAGTGCGCCAAGGGAGTGCCAATGAGTGCCAATGAGTGCCAAGTGAGTGCCGAATACAGATGCCGCGAGTGCCACATAGTGCCGAGCGGAAAGCGCCATAGTGCCACCCGAGTGCCACTTTTTCAAGCCTTTTCTAGCCTCCCTGATCTCCGAATAGCCCTAATAATATGGGTATCTACCCCTAGGTAATATGTGTTTATATCTGAATAGCGTATAATACAAGCTGCCAGATACTTCCAAACATGAGTTATTTTTCAACACTTTACGCTAATAATATTCACTATGACACTTATACACACCTATTTATCAATTCTTATATACTTCATACCTCCATGTATACCTACATTAAACCATAGACACTTTATACAAACCATGCACTTACATTCGCACCATCACATGATACACTTACACGTACACTCACACACCTGATATTTTGATGCTCTCAACTTTTATGCCCCAACTTTGATATGTTCTCAAACATTAATGCCCAACTTTGATGCCTTCAACTTTTGATGCCTCAGCATACGTTCCTTTTCAACTTTGATGCCTCACTTTGTTGCCTTCATCTTTGATGATTCCTCTTTGATGAAGTCATCTTTGATACCACTCATATTGATGATCATCTTTGGTTTGACTCATCTTTGTCTGGCTTAGATCATGTTACCCAACAGAAGCTCAGCGTGAGCCCCTTCGCGCAAGACAGCCAATCCCGCACCCTCAGGTGCACCTCCGCCGCGTCCCTGCCTGCCGCGTGCCCGCAGCAATATTTCTGCAGGCACCCGCCTGCCGCGTGCGCCCGCAGGCGCAATATTTCCGCGTACCTACCTGCTGCGCGGTGTTCGCAGGCGCAATTTTTCCCATCCCGAATGAAAATAGCAGATACTAAGTAAGTCATTCATTTTTACTTTCATACTTAAACATTTCAAAGAATTTCTTTTCAAATATACTATGAGTCATTCATTTTTATTTCATACTTAAACATTTTTATTAAAAACATTTTCGCGAACCTAAAACTGTAACTCATTACAGACCTATTATTTAACACATATATTTATTAACATTATTTTTTACTTAATACTTTTTACTTAATACTTTTTAATTTATAAATTTTTAAAAATTGTATGTAAGAAGAAAAAGCCAAAGTGTCTGATATATAATCATTTTATTTACTACAATTGTACGAAATTTTACTAAACATTAATATTACAGCGTTAAAGCAGTAAAGCATTAAAACAATAGAGGTGTTACCCAACAACCCAGGGATTAGTGGTGCTGCTTCTTTGTTTTACCAGTTTACTGCTTTGTAACTTGCTTTACTGCTTTAACTCACTGCTTTACTGCTTTAACTTTATGCTTTACTGCTTTAACTTATGTTTTACTGCTTTAACTTTCTGCTTTACTGCTTTAACTCATGTTTTACTGCTTTAACTCACATGTTTTACGCCTTAACTCATTTATTGACATCCACACACTTAAAGAGTGTGGCAGAAAATTGGGTTGAGGTAAGCCATCAGGGGATTAGTATGCCTTTTTGCTCTTTTACTGCTTTACTGTTTTAACTTTCTGCTTTAACTATGTTTTACTGCTTTAACTTTCTGCTTTTTAATGTTTCAACTCACATGTTGTACTGCTTTAACTTTCTGTTTTACTGTTTTAACCTCATATATTTATTACATTATATTTTTATTTTTGTTTTACATTTTTATTATTTCTATTTTATTTTTGTTTAAATATTCTTTTATTTTTAATTTGTAATGTAAGAATAAAAACACACAGAGTTTTTGTGTTATATAAACATATTTTATTTTAATAAATTGTACTAAATTTTTTATTAAAACCTTTATATATACGAGTTTAAGGGAAGTAAAATCGCGTTTTTTCATTTTAAAGCATTTATTACATAATCAGAAAATAAAATCATTGACATACAAATTTTTTAGCATCAAATATATTTACAAGTTTATTAAAACATACATTATTTAAAAACATATAATGAAATAAATACAATAGACTCCACATAAATTGGAATATAAGGGTTGAACAGGGTAAGACATAGTTTTTGCACAGCTTACATTATTATATTTTCTTAAAATAAGGTAATATAATGATTATTCAATATAAATTTTAAGTCTAAAGAATCAATTATGTGAACAGTATCGTTTTTTTGCTCTATAAACGGAAATCCAATGTCCT
>JABUQX010139137.1:40000-41952 GCA_015478945.1 Trachelipus rathkii | reverse complement strand
TTTAATAATCCCCGTTTAAAATTGCATTTAGCAAGATATAATAATAATATTATTTTAACATATTATTAATATTAACTAATTAATTAATTTTATTGTAACTTGATCATCTCTTATACCGAAATATTTAATTCGTAATTGCACTTGAAAATATTGACTCAAAATAAACTAAGAAACCGCGTTGAGTCAAGACTCTTCCTGGGCGAATTGTAGCTTGCCTCTGCCGACCAGCCATTAGCTCCGTTTTCTATATTAATAATGTGAGTCATTTTGTGGGGAGTTTTACTTATTAATAATAGATTGTTCATATTATTATTATATTAATTATACTGATTTTTTGTGTTAACTGTGTGTGTAATGAAAATTGGTGTTAAGTTTTATTAAATACTGGATATTTGAATCGTGATTCGATTTTAAGCTTCTTAATGACTAAATTCTTTTTCGAGTGTTGTGGCCTATTGAAATTCAAATGTTAGAAATGTGGAACCATGTCATTCTCTAGATTACATTGTTGCAATGTAAGGTTAATAAATATTATATTATTATATATATTATTATATATATATATTATATATATATATATATATATATATTTATTAAATATATATATATATATTATATATATATATATATATATATATATATATATATAATAATATAAGTAATATATAATTATATATATATAATATATATATATATATATTATATATATATATAAAATATATTATATATATATATATATATATAATATATATATATATACATATATATATATAAATATATATATATATATATATATTATATATATATATATGTTTTGCCTACTCAAGAATTTTGACCACGAGCCCCCACTGATATATATATATATATTAGTATATATATATTATATATATATATATATATATATTATATATATTATATATATTATATATTATATATATATATAGTATATATCTAGAAAGAGAGAGAGAGAGAGAGAGAGAGAGAGAGAGAGAGGAGAGAGAGAGAGAGAGAGAGAGAGAGAGAGAGAGAGAGAGAGAGAGAGAGAGAGAGAGAGAAGAATAGTGTCTAGAGTAAGAGAAACAGAGATGAAATAATTGATAATATCATCATTCAGATGAGGGCAAGATTCTCAAATTTTCGGCCTTAAAATTGCTACAGTTAGGGAATTCCACAAAATTCTCTAACTTCCAAAAAAGTTTCCTGAAGAAGCCTTAGATTCTTTAATGGCCACATATGGTATCTTCTTTGACAGATCATTTTAACATAATGAATTAACAGTGATTTCTGACCAAATAAATGCTAATTAATCTCTTTCGGAACAAGGACATTCAAATTATTTTAAAAACCATCGTAGAGAATGATTCACAAGATGGGTTTCCTGAATCTTATAGACTTTTCAGTCTGATCGTCAAAATTCCAGCAACAGCGGCATCTGTTGAAAGGAGTTTTTCTTGCCAAAATCGTATAACAACATCCCTCCGAAGCACGATGAGTCAGGGCAGACTGTCAAATTTGGCCTTACTTTCCATAGAAACAGAACTTTTAAGGGGAGTCAGTACTTGTTGAACCCTAACTTTTTGGAGTAAAAACAAAAAATTTCACTTTTTTTTTTATTATTCCATTTACTAGAAAAATCCCTCCTCTACATCATGGTGTAATTTTTTTTTGAAATTCTGAAAGGATTTTTAGATAGAGGAATTTATTTAAAGAAGTGTCGAACTATAAAATTGAGTTTCCAGTTTCGAAATTACAAGTTGACTTTCCAGGAACAAATTTTTTATTTATTTTCATTTTATAGAAAACATAATTTTTTCTTTACGCAAACTCCAATCCAGGCTCACTCAGGTCCTTTCTCAATCATATAAATGGAGTCTGAGCCGTTGCAGGAGCCGGAGTCAGAGCCGATATTTAAAAAAAATTTCAAGACATTTTTTGCAAGTGAAAATAATTCT
>JABUQX010139137.1:25000-30000 GCA_015478945.1 Trachelipus rathkii | reverse complement strand
TAAAAAATATGATAATAATATATATATGTCACGATGGGACCCAAGTATACAGACACAATTTGGGCGGGAGCAACCTAAGTGGAAGAATCTAGTAGCCAACAAATAAGAAGTATAAAGTATATTAAATAAGTAATATATAAGTAATAAGAATAGATAGATAAGTAGATAAAGTAAATAAGTTATATATGCCAGGGTAAATAAAGAAATGTAAGTAAAGAAGTATATAAGAGCTAAAAAGATAAATATAATTTTAATATATATGAGTTAGAATAATAGATATTAGTAATAATTGTTATATGTGAATATATTTAATGATATAATAGTTGCCGAGTACTAAAACATATCAATCATAATAAGTAGCTTTTCCTGTATACCGCGCTTCAGTGATTATATATATTATAATATGACTAACAAATTGAGGAAAACTAATTATCATAATTGATGAATTTTTTCCTACAATCCACAATTAAATAAAAATATTAATATATACTCTAAGATGAGTATAAAAGTACTATCTATCTATATTTATCTATCAAAATAATGATTATGAGTACATATTATTAATGTAATCGTATAATAATATATAATCTTTTCAAAAACAAAGTATATGAGGTCTAACATATATATATATGTAATATATTTAATAGTATTATAAATAATAATTAATTATATAAATTTATTAGCTTAGTCATTCGTACATAAATATAATATATACTATATAAATCGCTAAAATAGTTCACAAATTTATATTCTAGAGACTTTAATTTGTATTAAATAATTAGGTTAGTCAATGATACCTTATTTATCACCTAAGTAATGTAATGTGAGAAAATAACGTATACTATTGCTAATCACTTTAATATAAATATTACATACATAGATATATTAAATATAATAATAGTATAATATTATAATATATAGATAAGCAACACGAATAAATATAATTACAATATATATATGACACACAAAAATTTAAAAATGGTTGTTTTGTATTTGGAAAAACAACAATATGTATATCGTAAGTATATTTATACTATAACTTTATTACTTTATTCTCTTATATATATATAATATCACTAGCATATATATGATATATACCATTATAATTGTTATAATATTACTATAATTATATATATATTATAATTATAATACTTATATAATTATATTCATATATATATATATACATTTAATTAAACTATTATAATATATATATAAATAATTATA
The DNA here is from genome assembly GCA_015478945.1 of Trachelipus rathkii. Lineage (NCBI taxonomy): Eukaryota > Metazoa > Arthropoda > Malacostraca > Isopoda > Trachelipodidae > Trachelipus > Trachelipus rathkii. The sequence goes on along the minus strand of JABUQX010139137.1, from coordinate 28,776 downwards.
TATATATATATATATACTTATTTTATATATATATATTATATAGTATATATGAATAATATATATTATATATATAATATTATTAATAATTATATATATATCTATAATATGTACTATATTATCTATAATATATAGATAATATATATATGATATATATTATATATCTATTAATATATATAATTTAAATTAATATATTAATTAATAATATTATATATAATATATACTATATTATATATATATATAATTATATATAATATTATATATATAATAAAATAATTTATATAATAATATATATATACTAATTATACATTATGAAATAAATATGTTCCAGTACTAAATATTATATATATATGTATATTATACATATATATATAAATAATTATATATATACTTTTATTTCTAATTATATATATATATATATATCATATATATTATAAAAATATATCCATATATTATATATAGTTACGTATATACTATATATATACAAAGTGTGTGCAAACGCGCTTTAAAGCAGTAAATCCGTTAATTAACTTCGTTTATATCTGTTCTGTTAACTTTAAACGTTTCGTAATTTCGAAAGACTAAATCCTAGCTAAACGGATCACTTATGTAAACTTAACGATAGTCTACTATTTTGTGATCTATATTAACGTTAAATAGAGTTAAATATTTTTCCCTTCCCTTACAATCCTCGATATTAACCGTTTCACCTGTAATATTGACGTCCGGTTTTGAAAAATACTTTTCTTATCAGTATATCTTTAAATTGTCAGTATTAGTAGTTAGGATTCAGTTTACTACCAGAGTTTATGCACTTTCCTTCGTTTCCTACATTTGCCATGCGGCTGTCTGCATCAAGTGGCTAAACAAGAGGTGTTTATCTGTAAATCTGTTATATTCTCATCTCGTTTACGTAGTGTTATGACTATGTCTTGCGTTATTATGTATTCTCATTTCTCTCTACTCATAATGTGGGGTATCACCTAGATAAGGAAAAAAGGAGCCTAATTGTCCTGTTGCCCGTTTCAATGAGGATTCTATTAACTTCTTTCGCTCGAACCTTGAACTATTGCTTCGTTTTGTGAGATTACGTTTGAGATAATCTACCAAAAGAATTATGTAGAGAGCAATGTGAAATAAAAAGTTCACGTTAGTGGAGATAACTAGTATAGAAAAAATAAATAGGATATATAAAATTAAGTATTTGTCTCGTTTAGCAGTGCTGAGAAATCGACGCCACTGGTCTATAATGGAGTCAGCGGTAACGCGCAATTTCACCCCGTTCCCTGCCCACTTAAAAATGGAGAGCAAGACAAAGTTACGAAGGATATTTAACCGATTATAATACCGACGTTAAACTAACAAACTGTTCATAACTTTTTTCTGAACGTACTAAAAATGTCCGTTTTCGAAGTGTTTCTTCTGTGTCTTGTAGTCGAGTTGCTTGGTGTCAAACCTATCTCATCAGAAATATTATCTTCAGAGCAAAGCCTAATGAGAGTTGTTTGACATCTCTGTCAAGAACAACTGGCCTGTAACTGGATTTTCGGAGATGACTTCAACCCGACCTGAAAGAAGAAACTCTATATCTAAAGAATGGAAAGACTGATTTATAGTGGGTAAGAGGGTGTCATTTGAACAGATTTTGAACCTATCTTGACCGAAATTTTGAACATTTGGTTCGATTTTGAAAAACCATACTAATTTTATAGGTTCCTTACAAAAAAAATTGGGATTTTTTTTTCAGGGAGATCGCTATCAGCATGAAATTTCAGAGACATTTGTAATCGGATGAGATTGACATTTTTTACTAGAGAGATAATTTCTTGTAATATGCAGTAGTAGTTTGGAGTGTTACTTGGAACAGAATTTTCAAAAGAAAATCATGCGGAAATTTAAAAAAAAATATATTTTAAGATAAAAAAAAAATTTATTTAAGTAAAAAAGGTGTATCTGGCGCGCCAGATTATTACAAGCCGCTGAAATTGCTTGTTGTGATCGGATTAAGTAGAAAAAAAATCAATATTTCACTTTTTTTCAAGCGTTGAATTTTTGAAAAAGTGAAATATTGACATTTATTTTTCTACTTATCCGATTCAACATCAAATTTCCGGGCTTTTTATATAATCGGGGCAAGATATCACCTTATTTTACTTTGGAGCAAATTTTTTCTATACTTCCAAAGAAAATTTTTCAAAATTTCCCAAATTTTTTTTTGAAAATTTTTCAGAGAACAACTCCAAAAACTACTGCACTATTCAAAAATTATGTATCTAAGAAGTACATAAGTTGGCATTCTCCCCGACTACAATGTCCTGAAAATTTCATGGAGATCGGGTAAATAAAAGGAACATATACAGAAGAAATTATCACCGATATTTTACAAATGTGAAGAGAACCCACAAAAAATAGGTATTAGGTTTATTATGAGAAATGTGACAAATCGCATCCCAATTACTCAGAAAAAAGCCATGGGTAGAGTCTACCTATCTTCCAATAATTACACCTGAGTCCCTAACTAACTTTCAGAGTTATAAGATAGCCCATCTCATCATAGATGGTTATTTCCAAGTGTTCGTGGCAGTCAGTATTTCCAAGAAGAGAATAGTTAGGGAGTTTCGACCAATGGAATGCTCTAAAGACACAATGATACTGAGGGCTTTTGCAAATAATGTTGAAGCAAAAGTATTTCACACAAGAAGGAACACAAGATGACAGAAAAAGCACTTCGACCCAGAACGACACGTATTACCGGCAGACGGTCAAGAAAAAGAAAGAGAGCAAATTACAGTAACGAGAGTCGTGTTAGGTTTAAGATAAGGCGAACAAAAACACAGTCAGAAGAAGAAAATATAACACAGCAGAATAATTTAGTAGATCGACATGGTTCCTCTAAGAGAGGGAAGGAAGGGGAAAAGTGAAAAAAAAGTAGAATAATAGAACGGCTGAACCAGAAGCAAAAATAGTGAAGATGCATCTACCAATATATAAATTGATAAAGTATGAAAGAGAAAAGGTTATATCCTATTTTATCTTGTACAAAAGTAAAAGTATACTATTAATATGTGTAGTAGGGTATATAAAAATTAAGAAAGCGTTCAGGTACAGTGTAAAGCTTTGGAAGTATTCTTTGGCAAGCGACGAAAGTATCTGCTAGGGTCAAAGCCAGGCGAATTTATAAAGTCTGGATAGGAATCTATATATAAATCATTATTATATAGAATTTGTTAGATAACACAAAAATTCTCATTAGATTATTAATATCTTTGAGACATTGATTAATGAAAATGTAATTCATAGTGATAAATTATATCTTGATTAATTTCTTAAAACTATTTAGTCTAAGTAAATCTACCCAATTATTATCATTTATAATATTATTATTGAACTATATAATAATATAATTAAAAATAATTTATTGTTAAATATAACTAAATTCCTAATTCGTAATTACATGTTTGTACTGTTATTCATTTAGTCATAAATCTATCTCATGAAATGTTACTCATATATCAATTTATATAATCAAATTGAATAGACTCACTTTATATTTAAAGATTTTCTATTAGTGTATTAATTTATGATAAATTGCAGTATATTATAATTATATTGTATACTAAATTAATTAGGTTCATTCTTCAATGAATCTCAGTATTCATTATTATATATTATTTTTGGCTTCTTAAATATATTATGCTACTATTTTAAAAATTCATATATCTCTCAATTTGACTTTTAATATAGTGAAATATTAGTTATTATTATTAGTTATATATTTT
>JABUQX010139137.1:15000-17500 GCA_015478945.1 Trachelipus rathkii | reverse complement strand
TCTAAAAACTGTGGTTTTACACAAAGTTATAATGAGTCTACACATTCCTTCTGTGTTCACTATTTGTGCTACTATACTTGAACTATATAACATAATATATATACTTAAAATACATATATCAACATCCTTAAATACGACATACAACATTTATGTTACTATTTTTATGCTTAAAGTCTTTTTCGTCTAAACTTTGATATAACTACTGAAATCTGGATATTTAATTTCCATTTTCACAACATTTATGTGTGCATAGCTAATGTTATATATACAGAAATAGCAGATGGACAAGAGATATTGTTATAATGGGACGGTATGCTCCCAACATCCACACATTTAAATGGATAGTTCCACCCATGCCCTGGTACACATTCTTCCACCATTCGATTACGAAACCAGTCTGATTTATTCGTCGTCCAGCCAAATAGGCTACACGATTGAACTGCAGTTTGAAACCCAGCCTATCCCGTTACATACTAAAAAAAACTATATCCTACCACCCACCCCTAATGTAAATAGTTTTCAGTAAGCTTCCAGCCCATTATGTCCATTTGCCTACCAGATAGTAGAGACGAAGTTGCAGCCTAGAAGTTCAGTCCCCTTCATTTAAGATGGTTTCCATACGTACTTAGATGAAAGTTCAAGACAAACTAACCTTAATCAAACTATAGCAGAATTCGTAAAAATTACTTCTGCCTATAATCCAAACCCCAAATGCACTAAGCCACAAACCCACATCTTAAAAGCTAAGATATCAACAGAGGCGCGAAGTTAAGCTTATGCCTATGTCCTCCTTCCTACTCCTAAGCCACCTCCACTATGCTAAAGCAAGACAGGTCGCTAAGAACTATCGCCATACAGAAACCCGAAAGCAAGAATCAGATGTCCAGGTGGAAATCAAAAATGAATTTCTGCCCATAATCCAAACTTAAATGATGAAAGAAAGCTACTGTAAAAGAAGTTTGCTATGTCTAGTGATGAATCCTCGAACTGTGATAGTTGTGAAAAGCTTAGCACTCATAATCAAAATTTATTAATGAAAATTGAAGTTCGTATTGATAATGTTCATTTGCTTGAGTCATTTTCTCCGAGTGTTCTGATTCGGAATTTATGCTACCATTAAACTCCACCCCAAGTTTCTTTTTCAGCTGCCCAGCTGATCTGTGTTCCAAGTTCCAAAATCTGCTATTCAATTACAGAATTATATAGGGGTTATTACTTGCTAGATTGGTGCTTTCCTGTGAGTAAACCAATGCTGCCAATAGAGATGCAGAGTTTCGTAATTTAGAAATCCAATACCCCGTGTCCGACGCCCTCATCCAAACATGGTATTATCCCCCGCTTTCGCTTCAAACAAAGTCCTTCTCTTGTTGGTAATGGCCTCTTTCCTCGGGCGCCACCGGTAGTCACAGCTATTTCCAGCGCAAGCCTAACTCCCTACCTGCTGAACACCCAAGCCAGAATTGTCCTATGCCAACTCCTCTCCTCTGAGAAACCCCATTCCAGTCGGGAGTGATTGAGAGATAAACATCTCACATACCTTCTCCATCCTAACTTTAACTCTAAATATTCTAATCCTCTTTCATTCGACCTAATCTAACTCTCAATGCTGAAGCCTGAAGTGTATATCGCTCTACTCTGACCCTGTTTGCCCTGCCCTGCGCAAATCTTAAAGATGGCTATGTTAATCATGTGCCTGGAAAAGCTTTACAAAGTTATAATGGAGTAGCAGAGACATATGACACAGGCTATATACATACAGGCATATGGCTGAGCGCCAAATAAGGTTTGCCTATGGCAGCAGCAGCAGCAGGCAGCAGCAGCGGGTGGCACGGGCCAGCCGCCGCGCCGCGCGCGCTGCCAAACAGGGCAGAGAGCCATATAGCCATATATACGCTACGCCGCTGGCCGCACTGAGCCATATATATCATATACTATATAATTCTTACACTTAACTTAATTCTTAACTTAACTTAACTTAACTTAACTTAACTTAACTTAACTTAACTTAACTCTTAACTTAACTTAACTTAACTTAACTTAACTTAACTTAAAACTTAACTTAAAACTTAAGGGTCTTAAAACTTAACTGAAAGCTTAAACTCAACCCTAACCTTCAAAACCTTCCTTAAATTCTTAAAACTTAACTTTTTCTAAAACTTAACTTAAAACTTAACTTAAAACTTAACTTAACTTAAAACTTAACTTAACTTAAAACTTAACTTAACTTAAAACTTAACTTAACTTAAAACTTAACTTAACTTAAAACTTAACTTAACTTAAAACTTAACTTAACTTAAAACTTAACTTAACTTAAAACTTAACTTAACTTAAAACTTAACTTAACTTAACTTAACTTAACTTAATTTAACTTAATTTAACTTAACTTAACCTAACAAATTTTAATACTAACTATTATTTGTATATATATATATATATATATATATATATATAATATATATATTATATATATATATATATATATATATATATATATATATAT
>JABUQX010139137.1:0-12500 GCA_015478945.1 Trachelipus rathkii | reverse complement strand
TTTGTCCACCAATGCATATTATATTAATTTGAAGCGCCAGCACAAACATGTAAAATAAATTAAATTTTATTTTAAAATAAACTTTCTTAATCTAATGCAATATAACCTAATCTACCCCATAATTTAACCTATGTAATCTACCTAACCTAATTTAACTTTAACCTAACTCTAACCTAACCTAACAACCCAACCCAACCTAACCTAACCTATCCTATTTATTAACCTAACTTAACCTAACCAATCCTAACCTAACCTAACCTAACCCAACTAACTTAACCTAACTAACTAACCTAACTCCAATCAACCTAACCCAACTAACCTAACCAACTAACCCAACTAACCTAACCTAACCTAACTTTAACCTAACCTAACCTAATTTAACCTAACCTAACCAAACTCTAACCATAATCGTCACATAACCCAACCTAACTTAATAAAATTTCAAATTAAAAATAATGATTTATGTTACCTCCTGCAAGTAGTTATTGAATATAACACACTGGTTGACAAATATTTAATTCCTCTTTGTTTTAATGTAATGTAATTAAATAACATAAGAAACATAAATAATAATTAAAATATTGAAAAACAATCTTGAACATTTTTTTAGCACCAATACAGTTAATAATTAAATAAAATTGTTTAAAAAACTTAAAATATAAATAAAAATTAAAAAGAAAAGAATTAAAAATTTTATCGAGCTTCACCAAGCTGTAAATATTGAATAACTTATTTTCTCTTTCATAGGGTAAATTTTACTTTTTCATTATTAACAAAACTTCACCAAAGAACGGGATATCTTTGTTACCCATATATATAAATATATATATGTATATATATAGCATATATATATATGTTATGAGGTTATATATAAAGATGAGCATAGCAGTATAGAGCATAGAGAGGTAGGTATAGTGTATATATAGTGTATATATATGTATATATATGCATATATATATATATATATATATATATATATATATATATATGTTTAAATATATATATATCAATAATTTAGTGAGTCATAGAAATATTTGAATAGATAATAGTTATCATTAATTAAATATAGAGATAGAAAATTATATATATATATATATATGTTAGTTATTATTATGGATAGTGATATTAGTTATGTATATATATATATATATCTGGTATATATATATATTATATATATATATATATATATATATATATATATATATATATATATATATATATATATATATATTTTATATATTTTCTTATTTTTTTTATTTCTCCCATTTATTTTTAAGCCGATTTTATTTTAAAATCTACTAAATCGAACACAATGGACACCAACGCTCATAGCGTTAAAAGATTGAACTTTTTTTCTAATTAGTTAGTTATTGAAACAATAGAAAGTTAAATAAATTACTTTTTTTGTAAATCACATAACGAAAGTTAAAGTAAAGGACTAATTATTTTGAGAAATTTTAGTTTTTACTTTTTTCTGTAAAATAAAACACACAAAAAAAGAAGAATTGACCAAATCCTAGATACGTACGTTTTACTAAATTTCTGACACCTTTTCAATACACTTTTATACAACCTAGGCTAAATATTGTGTAAGCCTTTGATTTTGCGATATAATTTTTTGTAAAGAAAAGGCATTTCTTTGATGCATTATTTTGCTCCACCACCTTTGTTAAAGGAAAATTTTTTTAGACCTTAATTTATTAATTCAAATATTAATAATAATAATAATAATAATAATAATAATAATAATAATAATAATAATAATAATAATAATAATAATAATAATAATAATAATAATAATAATAATAATAATAATAATAATAATAATGGCAAATTTGTAGAAACTGTACTGTGACTAGTGAGGATATAGTCAACCACCTCACAAGGCTAGCGTACAACCTGAACCTCCTAAGTTTCCTGATCACAAACTGGTATATTAATGAAAATTAATTTAGGTTAAGTTAGGTTAGGTTAAGTTAGGTTAGGTTAGGTACCTCGGTTGTCACAGTACAGTTTCTACAAATTTGCATAATAATAATAATAATAATAATAATAATAATAATAATGTCACAATAACACACACACACACACACAAATAATAATGACAATAATAATAATAATAATAATAATAATAATAATAATAATCTATTCAGTTTTTAAGCAACTTTATTTGAGTCAATTAATTATGCGAGTAAGTTGAGGTTAAGGTTCAAGGAAGCATATATTTCCATTAGGGGGCTCGGAGCCGATGTATGGTGGGGATTGTCCCCGCGTCGTCCACCTAGAGGCCGAGAGACCCCACTCCTGATATCTATGCGGTCTACTCTAGGGTATTCGTTAGTTTTAAATTATAAAAGGACTGTACATAAAACATATATATATATATATATATATATATATAGTCCATAAAATATGTAAGAGTATATACATATATATATATATATATATATATATATATATATATATATATATATATATATATATATATATATAAAAAAATATTTCATTTTTTTAAAAAAATATTTAATATAAAAGTGATTTTTAAATAATTATTTAAAATATTTCGAACTTTTGAATCATGTCCGTTACCACTTAAATTCATTGTTAGTATCATATACTAGCAATATATTTAAAAAAAAAAAAAACTGACGGAGTCATAAAACAAAACGGTCCTATATATTTTTGAAGCATGTCCGTCACCACTTAAATTTATTTTTAGTATAAAAAACTGGAAAAAAAAAAAAAAAAAAAAAAAAAAATCAAAACTGACGGAGTAAATGCTGGAACGATTTATGCATGTCTCTAGCAACATTTTAGTACGTTTTATGTTCAGAAATTGCAGCGTTTTTTTTTTTGTTTTTTTTTTAACAAACTAGTCGCTGTTGGAATCAATTCTTAATTATAAGTAAATTACATTGGCAAGTTATATACATATCAAGTAAAGGTTATGTTTTTAATAATTTTAGAGGTGTGAAGAAGCTGCTTAATATTAAAGTTTCAATTTGATTTTAAGCATTTTCACTTCAATTTTTTTATGAAATATGTTCGAATTCATACAATCGATATGTATATGAAGGTGGAAGCTGATAATCAACAGAAGCAGGAATAGCAGCAGCAGCAGCAGCAGGTGTAGCGAAAGCGAGATATATATAGTGAGCAGTATATATATATATGTTATATATATGTTATATGTATATATATATATAGTTATATATATATGATATATGTATATATATATATATGAAATTTATATTTAATTGTGAGATAAAATTAGTGTGCTCAAGTTCAGAAAAAAAGTTAGTTAAGTTTTAATAGGAATAGCTATGGCAAGCTTCTGAAATCACTACAGATGTATTTCATTAAAGAATTTCTTTAAAAAAATTTATTTAACTAAACTTTTCTTGAGCTTAGAAATTTTTTTGAACTTAGAAAATTTTTCAGAAAATATACACTGATTCTCAAATATAGAATTTTGTCCCATATATATATATATATATATATATATATATATATATATATATATATATATATATATATATATATATATATATATATATTTGATAGAGATATATAAAACAGTTAATTATAGCAGCCAGAAGATATATATTTATATATATATATATATATATATTTTTTACAGAAATAAGCACATCACTCACGGCAGAGCATCTCTCAATCAAGTGAGTAGGTGTATATTTCATAACTGTCCTGAGTTATTTTGGTCGCTTCCTATATATAATGTCATTATCTAACTAACCAAGTTAGCAATCTAGGGACCCTCGCTTGGTTTGGCGAGTGCTCTAACACTGAGCTATCGGGCGCTTTTATATAAATAAATATGAAATACATAAAAAAAATTTAAAAAAATATATACATATATATTAATATTACATACTATTATTATCATCATTAATATTATTATTAAATTGCTAAACACTATATTTCACTATTAATCACCAGTAATTACTATATTTTAATATTAATATTACTATTATGATGCACTGTACTATGTTTTAATAATAATATTGATATGCCTACACAATATTTCACTATATATTAATATTATTTACCACTATTCACTATATTAAAAAAATAGATTAACATTATACTGTATTATTATTATCATTATCACCACAATCACTGTTATTACTATTAGTATGTTTGTTGTATATATTTCACTATATATTAAAATTATTTACCACTATTCACCATATTAAAAATTATCATTAACATCATTATTATTATTATCATTATCACTACAATCACTGTTATTACTATTAGTATGTTAAACGAAATATCACCAACATTCGCGGAAAGATAAATATGATAGGAGGGGTTTCCAGCCCCTTGCTACCAGTGGAAGAGAATTTGGAAAATTTACTTCATATGACTCGACGATAGACTTGGGAAACGCAGCTCCACCTTCTTCAATTTAGTATTTTAAATTTCTTCTTTATAATTTTATTTTTGTATTTAATAATTAATTATCCAAAATAGCCAAAAGAAATGATTTCAAACATTTTGCTGCTCCTCGAACCCAGGTTACAAATGAAATAAATTTAAATGTTTAAAATTTTACATTTTTAAAATCCAAAATCATAATTTTCTTTTTCCTTGAAATTTCTAGCCACCATGAATGAATCAAATGCTTTCTTTCTTTCTTTCTCTCTCTTCTCTTAAAATATTCCAATCAAATCTTCAGTAGATTCCCAGATTCGACTTCATCTCTTCAATAAATCGCTTCATATTATATTATTATATACTATCTCTTCTGGTCCCTCTGTATTTCTCCTGCCTCCCTCTGGCTGCCACTCAAGTCCACCAACTGACTTGAGACGTATCAAACATACATGTTATGGTGGTATGGTATGCGTTAAGAGTATACAGCAGTTAGTTACTATAAGCGGCTGTCGTTATTTATGCTGTTGCTGTTGCTGCATGCTGTTGTTGCTGGTAATAGCAGCATATATGTTATATGGCGTTGGGTTATATATATTACGTGCCATTGCTGCTGGCGTTATATAAAGGTGCAGCGAGCAAATGGGCATATGTTATTATATATATACAGTTAGCATATATATAGTATACATATATATTATCATGTTATAAATATATATATATATATACAGCATATATATACATATATATATACATATATATATATATAGTTAGTATATATATATATATATTATATATATATATATATATATATATATATATATATATATATATATATATATATATATATATATATATATATATATATATATATATAAACAACCTAAATTAACAAATGCCTAAACTAGAAAATATATTTATGTTCCATAGAGATACCCTATTTATTCATTTTAAATGACTACACTGTAAAATTTGTCAATAACACAAAAAATTTATTCTCAAATACGCTGTTCTGGTAAATAACAAACCAGCCTTGTAGGTCTTCCTGCAAACACCAGCAACAATGCCTTCCAAAATCATTGTAATTGAAACACATCTTCCTCGCTATACCTTATCTGTTGCACTAACCCTTTCATTTGTTAATACGCTAATAATATATCATTTTCAATTAAAAAAATGCATTTTCGAGACATAAAGAAACGACATCCTACTCAAAGAACTTTCACGTTAACACTAAAAGCCAGCATTCGGTAAAGTCGGTAAAAATTTTCTTCCGCAGCGTGAAGCAAGACCTACAAATAGTTTACTATATTTTCGAATTATAACTTCAAAATACTATTTCCCTATAATTTTTACATTACTTTTTATATTTACTTTCATTTATAATAAATTAAAATTAAAAATTTACTTTAGATAAAAGGTCAATAGCTATACTTTCTCGTCCATGTATATATATATGTAAAAATATACTCAGATAAATAAAAGATATATATATATATATATATATATATATATATATATATATATATATATATATATATATATATATATATATATAAGTATTGTTACAGGTTTATCGGACACCAAGGTCACGACGGTCTCTGAGCGTGCTTATCAGGCGACACGTTTGATCACTGATAACGGCGCGTTTGTTATCTTATTTCGTTGTAATTATCATTTTTAATTATTTTCATTTTTTATTTTTATTTTTATTTTTATTTATTTATTATTATTATTATTATTATTATTATTATTATTATTATTATTATTATTATTATTATTATTATTATTATTATTATTATTATTATTATTATTATTATTTATATCTATCAGGATTAGGTTTATCGTATCGGTCTGAAATTTGGAGGTGCGCTAGGTGGTGACGTAACCTCGTCGTAGACGAGATTACGTGACTAGGGGGAGCTGGGCCCCCTAAAAATTGAAATACTCGTAGAAGGCTGAAATTAGGCGAAAGGATTCGAACCCGGAGCCGGACTCGGGTTCGGATTCGTAATCAGCACTGGTACTGGCTCCGGTGCGGTGCGGTGCCGAGTTATTAAATATTTGTATAATTATACAGATTTGGTGTCTTTATATATGTTATCGAACCCGTAGTTCTCGAATATAATGGTTATAAGTTCGTAAAGGGTGTCTGGGAACCTCCCGTATGGGGGTCCCCAGAAGAAATTGGACGAAATGCATAAGAGAAGTGGAGAAAAGAGTCGGAGTCGGAGTCGGAGTCAGATAAAGAAGGAGTCGGAGAAGGAGTCTGAGTCAGAGGAGTCGGAGTTGACAACGGCACCGATGCTGGAGCCGCTGCGGTGCCGAGTTAATATTGTCGTTTAGTCCCAAATTGGTATCAAAATATATGTTTATAAGGTCGTAGAACTCGAATACGAGGGTTAAAAGTTCGAAAAGGGTGTCTGGAGACCTCACAGAGGGGGGGTGTCCCCTAAAAAAATGCAAGGAGCGCAAAACAGAAAAAGATGGAGGAAGGAGGGAAGGAGGGAAGGAGGGAAGGAGGGTAGGAGGCAGAGTTGTTACCGACACCGGTGCTGGAGCAGGTGTGGTGTTGAGTTTGTAAACATTCGTTTGCTATTTTATTTAATGTTTCATTTTACATTTAATTTTTGTTTTCAATTTATTTTTTTAAATTTATTTTCAATTTTTTATTATTTTTTTATTTATTTTAATTTATTTTGTTAAAAAATATAATTTTTGCTAAAATTTTTATGCTTTTCATGTTTATAACGTAAAAAATTGGAGTTTTTACATACCCTAAAGCAGTAAATCAGTAAATCAAATCACCCACCCTACCCTCCCCAGCCCTCCGTGATCTATTGATCTATTGATTCAAGTCATATTTTTTACTAAAATTGTTATGTTTAACATACACTAAAACAGTAAATCAGTAAATCAAACTACCCTCCCCAGCACCATCCTCTCCTCCTCCCACCACCACCATTCTCTATTGATCAATTGTTTCAAATCACATCTCGAATATCATTTTGGATAAACATAACATAAAAAACGTTCTTTATTCACTGACCAACGAATATATGCTAACGTAACAAAGTTTTCACCTGAACTACGAATATAATGTACAACGACAAACCTAACATACCTTACGCTCGAATAAACTGTTAACATTAACAAAGTTCCACACTTAACAACAGTAAAGTAACTAACATAGCGTACAAAACGTAACCTATTCACACTTTGTCAAGCATATCTCTAACATATCAATGTTAATTTTACATTAACATGGTAATATTTACCAAAATTTATCATGACCTTGTGTAATTATCATACTGTTCAAATATATATGTTAACGTAACAAAGTTTTCACATTAATAAAGCTTACATAGCATCACCTGAACTAAGCATATAATGCACAACGACAAACCAAACACACCTTAAGCAAGAATAAACTGTTAACATTAACAAAGTTCCACACTTAACAACAGTAAAGTACCTAACATAGCATACAAAAACGTAACCTATTCACACTTTGTCATGCATATCTCTAACATATCAATGATAATTTTACATTAAGATGGTAATATTTAAAAAAAAATTATCACACCCTTGTCTTTTTTCTTTTTTTTTTTTCATGATACCACCACTCACGGGCAATGCCCTTTTCAAAAGGAGGGGGCAAAAAAACAAATAAATTAATAAATAAAAAAATTACATATAGAAAAGTAAAAATTAAAATAAATGGAAAGTAAACCCACCCTGACCCTTGCCTAACGCAATTCCCTCAGGTGGGCGCAGACGCGGGACTTAAATAGAGGAAGATTAAATATTGTGGGGAAAATAAAAGAAGGCAAGGAGCTCTACAAAACAGATGTGGCTGGAAAGAAGGAGGTAATATAACGAGTGATCCTTGAGTCTCCAATATTCACACAATTTTCATGAGAGAACAAGGCTCCCCTGAAAATATTATCATACTGATAAACGAATATATGCTAACGTAACAAAGTTTTCACATCAATAAAGCTAACATAACATAACCTGAACTAAGAAAATAATGTACAACGACAAACCTAACACAACTGACGTACGAATAAACTGTTAACATTTACAAAGTTCCACACTTAACACCAGTTAAGTAACTAACATGACATACAATACGTAACCTGTTCATACTTTGTCAAGCATATTTCTAACATATCAATGTAATTTTACATTATCATGGTAATATTTAGCAAATATTTATCATACTCTTGTCTAATTATTTATCATACTGATCAACGAATATATGCTAACGTAACAAAGTTTTCACATCAATAAAGCTTACATAGCATCACCTGAACTAAGAATATAATGCACAACGACAAACCTAACACACCTTAAAGCAAGAGTAAACTGTTAACATTAACAAAGTTCCACACTTTAACAAGAGTAAAGTACCTAATATAGCATACAAAAAACGTAATCTATTCATACTTTGTCAAGCATATCTCTAACATATCAATGTTAATTTTACATTAACATGGTAATATTTAACAAAAATTTATCATAACCTTGTCTAATTATCATACTGATCAACGAATATATATGCTAACGTAACAAAGTATTCACATCAATAAAGCTAACATAACATAACCTGAACTAAGAAAACAATGTACAACGACAAACCTAACACAACTGATGTACGAATAAACTGTTAACATTAACAAAGTTTCACACTTAACACCAGTAAAGTAACTAACATGGCATACAATATGTAACCTATTCATACTTTGTCAAGCATATCTCTAACATATCAATGCTAATTTTACATTAACATGGTAATATTTAACAAATATTTATCATACCCTTGTCTAATTATCATACTGATCAAGGAATATATGCTAACGTAACAAAGTTTTCACATCAATAAAGCTAACATAACATAACCTGAACTAAGAAAATAATGTACAACGACAAACCTAGCACAACTTACGTACGAATAAACTGTTAACATTAACAAAGTTCCACACTTAACACCAGTAAAGTAACTAACATGGCATACAATACGTAACCTATTCATACCTCTAACATATTTACGTTAATTTTACATTGACATAGTAATATTTAACAAAAATTTATCATAACCTTACCTACCTATCATAATCCCAGCGGTTTTTTTACACCATCTAAAGCAGTAAATCAGTAAATCAAACCACCCTCCTCAGCACCAACCTCCCCTCCTTACACCTTACAATGATCTATTGATCTATTGTTTCAAGTCACATTTCTAGTTATATTTTGGAAAAACATGAAAAACAAGTTCTTTATACACTGATCAACGAATATATGCTAGCGTAACAAAGTTTTCCCCATTAATAATGCTAACGTAGCATCATTTGAACTAAGAATATAATGTACAAGGACAAACCTAACATATCTTAAGCGCGAATAAACTGCTAACATTAACAAAGTTCCACACTTAACGACAGTAAAGTAACTAACAAGGCATACAAAACGTAACCTATTCACACTTTGACACGTATATCTTTAACATATCAATGTTAATTTTACATTAACACGGCAATATTTAACAATATTTTACCATAACCTTACCTAGTTATCATAATACCTATCAGATAAATGCAAACATAGTAAAGTTTTTTTCCTCTATAAAGCTAAACTATGAACATAACATACTTTGCACACAACAGCCAAGTAATATTTAACAAAAAATTATCATAACCTTACCTAATTATCATACAGACCAACGAACATATGCTAAGGTAACAAAGTTTTTACATCAATAAAGCTAACATATCATAACCTGAACTAAGAATATAATGTACAACGACAAACTTAACATACCTCACGCATGAATAATCTGCTAACATTCACAAAGTTCCCTACTTATCAAAGGTAAAGTAGCTAACAGGACATACAAAACTCAATGTATCCCCGCTTTTCCAACATATCAGCAAACAGCTAAAACAGTATTATCTAACAAAATTTCTTAACAAAGTGACCAATCTATCAAAGATACCAGCATCTTGAACTATGAATTGACACTACCTTCATCAAAATGTCACTCATATCAAATATAACATCATTTTGAACTATGAATAAACGTAGACATTAGCAAAATTCTCTGGCAAACCTAACATTACCCAGCAAAACTTAACCTAAGCCCACGTTTCTAATACATCATCATCAGTTAACACAGTAATATCTTACGAAACTAATCATTTCTCTAACAAATCAGTGTTAATTTCGCATTGTCATAGTAATATTTAACAAAACGTAACAGAAATTAAACATAGCCTAGCATATCTAACAGTTACAATGGACGAAAACCTACAATAGATACTAACATTTGGAACTACGAATAAGACATTAACATATGGACCTATGAATAATGTTCTCGACCTACCTAAGCAAAACTCAACCTATCCCTGCTTTTCAAACATATCATCAGGAGCTAAAGCAGTATTATCTAACAAAATTCCTTAACAAAGTGACCAAACTATCAAAAATACCAGCATCTTGAACTATGAATTGATACTACATTCATCAAAGTGTCTTGCATATCAAATATAACATCATTTTGAACTATGAATAAACGTGTACACTAGCAAAATTCTCTGTCAAACATCATAAAATAATCTATCGATCATACAGATCAACGAATAAACGCTAACATAATATTTCCTGAACTAAAAACATATAGTACCATAACATACCTGACATACATTAAGCGTGAATAAAATGCCGACATTAACAAAGTATAGCAATCTCAAGCTTTACTATAGACAAACCGGTAAGTTTGGCAACAGCGCACATGCACCGGAAACAAAATAATAATAGAAAAATATGAAGCATGTCGAAAAGAAAGCTCAACCTTCCCACCCCCATTATACCTTTTGTGAGAACTCGTCGCAGTGCCAGAAAACCACCCTAGAGCTTCACGGGGCCGCGACGAACCCTCAATATGGCATCTCGTCAATGTGGGGTTCATCTCTTGGCCCAGGTGGGCTACAAAAAACCCGCACAAAACCCCACCATTCACTCCTATTATGCACCTTTCTTCTCGCCTCTGCCAAACTCACATTTCTCTCCAGGCATTCCTTTACTGATTCAATCCACTTTTTCTTCTGTCTCCCAGCCGGTTGATTCCCACCACATTCGCCACTATACATCCGTTTAAAAAACCGACTATCTTCCATCTTTTCCACATGACCAAACCATCTCAACGTACTTTCATTTATTCTCTCATTTACACCTTTCTTCACATCACACAACTGTAATACATTCATTCCCAATTTTATCAATTCTTCTCACACCTAACACACCCCTAAGATTGTCCATCTGAACACATTGTACTTTAGATCTATACCTCTTATTCCACACCATAGTCTCACTACTATACATTAACACAGGTAACAACATACCCTCATGTAAGACCCTAGCGCACTCAAGACGTAGTCCCTTTACATCCACCAACGATTTAATTGCACCAGCCACCTTCCTGCCATTCACAACTTTCCTACTACACTCTGCATTATCCATTCCCTTTTCATCCAACATTTATCTTAAATATTTAAACTCAGACACTTTTTCCAGCTGCTCACCATCTAACATAACTTCACACCGAGACTGTTCTCACCACAACCATAACCTTACTCTATATGCCGTTTGCTTTCAAAACCTCTCCTGCCATTAATAATCTCTACCAAATATCATCTCTACTAATACTCTCAAAGTCTCTTCAGATTCCACTTAAAACTAAATCATCCTCATATAATAGGTAGGGAACCCTCCACTATCTTCCATTCTCCATCATTCTAACACCATCCCCTGCCACCCCACCTCTAATTCTTTCATAACCCCATCCATATACAAATTGAAAAA
Source organism: Trachelipus rathkii (assembly GCA_015478945.1). Classification (NCBI taxonomy): domain Eukaryota; kingdom Metazoa; phylum Arthropoda; class Malacostraca; order Isopoda; family Trachelipodidae; genus Trachelipus; species Trachelipus rathkii. Next base: position 239 of record JABUQX010139137.1, on the reverse strand, counting down.
ATCCGTTAAGACATAACATTACCTTTTGCCTCACTCTGCTATTAATATTAAACCAATTCTTTGACTATTTATTCTTACACGCTTAACTATCGTCATACATACTTTTATTCCATTCAGAATCTATCACCAACACTCTGGCTTATGACTAACACCTGTGAAGCGGCGCACGAAAACGCGCGAAAGCGTTTCACGATAAATGAAACGGTTAAACACCCAAATTCTGACTGAACGAAGTACAG
>JABUQX010139136.1:12500-25062 GCA_015478945.1 Trachelipus rathkii | reverse complement strand
ATGGACTTGCAGCATCTTTCCAAATTAATTATCTTAACTGACATAGTGAAACTAAGCATTCAGAGTATCAGACATTTATTATCAAATATAATTTGGAATTCAAATAGTAAAATCACACGTGCGCCGGTGGGTAAACCGTGCGAAGCACGGTTCGGAAGGAACAAAAGAAAACGCCAAAATAACCTTGTAAGTACGTATTATATAACATACAATAGAATATATAGTAATATATATATATATATATATGATATACTATATATATATAATATAATAGTCATAGTATATATATATATAGTAGAATATATATATATATGAACTTATAATTATGTTATATATATATATTATATATATATACTATATATATTGAGGCATATTATATAGATATATATACTATATTATATATATGATATATATAACTATATATATATATATATATAATAATATTCTATAGTGATATATATATATATATATATTATATAATATATAAGAGTAATATCATATATATTATGCTTCCTTAATGAAATTCGAACTAGAAAAAAATCTGCCCCCCTTAGATTTCATCTGGCGGTCGCCCATTGTGTGACTGTAACCATTTCGTATTTTAATTTTTGTTAACATTATATTTACTTTTTGAGGAATTTTATTGAAGTTTATTATAAATAAATAAGCCACAGGATTTATAAAATTTGATTATAATTTTTGTGTATTTCATTTATTTTGATTAATTTTTAGTAATATTCATTTAAAAAGTGATTGCTTCTAATTTATTTTTTATAAGGTTAGACAGTAGCTTCAAGTATAAATAAGCAAACAATTGGACAAAAAGTGCTTAATGTTAAAGTTTAATTTAGTTATCCCTTTATGCATAAATAAGTTACAAAAATAAATTTTGAAATTTAAAAGTTTAGTTTTTAGACATTTTCATTTGATATTGTAAACTTAGTTAGTTGTAGTTATTAATTCATTTAAGACGACTATTGAAACTTCATTTCAGGAATATGTCAGGCACCGATAGTTTGAGCATTTTTGTTGTGAATAATCAATCTGATAGTCTAGATCCGAGCATAATACTTTATGGAAAAGTTTTAACTTATTCAGCGGGCGTCAATCTATAGTGATACTGAGTTGACCAACCAGGCTTTATATGGTACTATCTGCCAAAACCAAGTCTTAGTTGATAATGATGCTTGACCCCTTCTGAGACAGTTGTGTACTTGCCGCCCGAGCTTTAATTAGGCTATTATCCTCCACCAGTCATACTTTAGTTGTACGAGTTGACATCCGGCATTTAGTTGGTACTATCTGCCAAACCCAAGTCTTTGGTTAGTACCAAAGATTGGTTCCCTCTGAGGTAGTTGGTATTGCCGATTAGCCTAACGATTACTCCCACTTGTCTGGTTGGTACCAGACAGTATTAGTAGTTGATAGTGTACTGGTTACTGCTCCCTTTATCCCAGTAGTTGGTACTGCCCCAAGTTTGTAGCACCAAGCTTGCAGCCCCTTTTATGTAAGTTGTTTTTTTTTATTCAGTTATCGTAAAATGAAGCTGATCATCGCTATTCCGAAGCTTGTATTACGCCGCTACCCATATTTTGTATAAATTTATTTATTATTAAAAGTCTTCTTTGTATTCCTGCCACCTTAGTCGTATCTTTAAAAAGTTCAAACTTTACAAAGTATCATAATATATATAATGATATATATTATATATATATATTATAGATAATATATATAGTATATATATGATATATTATCATATATATATATATATTTTCATATATATACTATAGTTATAGTTATATATAGTCATATTACTATATATATATAGTAATATAATATATAATATAATAAGTATATATAAATACTATTATAGTGGTTAAGTATAATAAAATATATAAGGTGCCAGTAAATAGTATATAGCTTCTAAATAAATAGCTTCTAAAAAGGTTGTTTTTCTTTATTTTAAGAACTGTAAATTAATTGGACTATTGTCGTCATATCGCTTTTACATTTTCGTCTGAAAATTTAACGTTATTAATTTTTGAATAAAAGAAAAATATTGCTGTATTTAATTTATTTTTACCCACTTGAAAGACTGTAATTTTTATTTTTTCGCTATAATTACGTATTAAAAATTTATTCAAACTTTTAGTTAGATATTTATTGTAGAATTATTGGCGCTGAGAAATAGTGGGTTACCATTCTTGAGCGTAGTGCTTCAAATAAAAAGTATAAACTTTGGATCTGTTCCCTTAATTTCAAATAGTGGAATAGTATTGTGGATTATTATTCATTTATACTTCGTTTTATATTATTAAAATTGTTATTTTTATTTTTTTTATTTTATAGATTTTAGACACCAAAATTTGGCAAATATCTATTAATTCTATTCCTATATTATCATATATATATATATATATATATATGATATCATATATATACTAATATATTAGTAGATAATATATGTATATATATATATGATAGAGAATATATATATATATACTATATAACCTTATATATATATCATTATTACAACATGGTAACCTTTTTGTTTGTGATAGGTAGTTAAGATTCTCATAACATCCAATATCCATCTAGTCATTTAGTTTCTTTAGTGATCTAATTTTAATATTAATTAATTCTAAAGCATTTTTAATATATTATTTATTTTTTTTAAATAATGCTCTATTTCTTATCGGTTGATCTTAGGTTCAATACTTTATATGTCTTTAGTGATCTTAAATTTATTGAAAGTTAGTTGATTCTAAAGCATTATAATAGTGTGTTATTTTTTTTTTTTTAATAAAATGATATTCTTATCGGTTGACATTTTAATAAAGAGGTTGATTAGTATACTGGTATTTTTCTTTTTCAGGGTATGAAATTTCGAAAATAAATTTTATTAAATGTTATTATAATATCCGATATCCATTTACTTACTTATTTTCTTTTTTGATCAGTTAGTTTAATTGTTATATTATTTACAACATTTTTTACTAATATTATTTATCTTTTTTCATTTAATGATATTCTTATCAGTTGCCTTGGTTCGTATTATTGACTATTCCTTCTTAATGTTCTTCCGCAAAAGCTATCGCAAATTAGTATATATTTTACTGATTCTAATAAATCTGAAATTTTTATATTCTTTCTGGTATCATTTTTGCTCTACATCATAATTTAGGTTTTAATTAAGTATTATAAAAAAGATTTATTCAAAGTTCAAAATAAATTCTTTAATAAAATTTACCCGTGATGTGCTTAAATTTAAATTAATTATAAATACGTCTAAATCATTTATGTTAAGTTACTTCTAAATAATATTAAAATATTTAGATATTCCGAAAATTATAGTAAGTAAAATAAAAATTTAAAATAATAAAAACGAATATAAAATGAACTTAATGAATCACAAAATATATTATTTTTGAAAATTATAGGAACACAGATCCAAATTCTAACTGACTATATTTTGATAATCATGGAAAAACACCAATAGATACACTTATTTCTAGGCCCATATAGAAATACATAAATATCTAACCTAAAAGTTTATACTTAAATTTTTATACTTAGATTATTAACAAAAGATTCGTAATAAGAATCAAAAATCAGTGGCTTTCTATCCCCAGTGGGTTATAATTATTAATAAGAAAACTATTTTATCAAGATATGATTCGCAAGAAGATAAGTATAAAAGTGAGAGAATATGATCGAAGACTGATAAGAAAATAAGATAAAGCAGACAAGGATTCATGACTAATATGGAGACTCAGAACTGGAGTTTTTTAGGTCAATTAGACCTATTATTAATGTAGAGACTTCTAGTCTGAGCAGAATCTACATGAAAAACACTATTTAGACCTAGAACAATTTAACTGCTTTAGTAGAGCTTGAGGATATATACTTACTATAGGGAGTATAGACTACTATATATGGACATGTTATTGAAGAATTATTATGGTAAGTGGATATTCATATACTATCATATAGTTATTATATCAATAATAGTTCTATAGCTGAAGTAATAACTGAAAACGTTATAATTTTGATCTGAAATTTAGTCATATGATAGTAATTTAATACTATATATAATACTATATTATACTACTACTACCCTATTAGTACTATGCGAGAGTATAAAATGAATCTCTGTAGCGCTCATTACGATAGATATAATGTTTCGTAACGTCATTTGTAATAGGTATATAATAATATAAAATGATAATAATAATATTAATTATAATAATAATAATAGGTGGCTTGCAAAATTATTATATAGCTATATCATTAATGGTGCTATAATCTAATATATAAATGCATGAATTAATATATGAATTAATATAATCGCGTACGATTAGCTCAATAAATAAATAAGATTGAGTGCTCGAGTATTATATAATATTAGCATAGTAGAATCATAACCTTAGCGATTATAGTATTTAGTTATGATCATAGTCATTATCATGCATAATTGATAACAGAGTTAAATGAACATTTAGTTATTAACGTACTATAAAAGAAAGAATGCATAGATACGATAATTTCATTGTTGAAAAATATAAAAATATAGGAACACTCTAAAAACGAATTTACAGTTTTATAAATTTCAAACCTATGATGACCTAATTTCAAAACCTCAAATCTAATAAGATCTAGTAGAAACACCTAGCCTTCTTGAAGTCAAAGCTCTATCACTTTATAAACCGGTTTCAATACTTTTAATATTTTAGAAACAGAAATAAATAAAGACCTTGTGCGAGAAATAGAATATTCTGGAAATAGGTAAAAGCAGAGCAGAAAGATTCTGAATTCCGTAGATAACAATAAGTGACTAGTGGAGAACCAGGTGCCCACAGAAATAAAGATTGATGCTTGCGTATTTTATTAGTACAAACACTAGTGTTGAGTGCAAGCCGAGGCGGTCTATGCGTTTGGTAGAAGGGTTAATAGTACAACTACCGGGATCTAATAAGGATAAGTTTGTGAAAGTTCACCGTTACCAATTAGTTGACATGATCTGGAACAGACTATTGAGAGGTGCGCGTACACTAAACCCGGGACACGGTGGGAGTATCTCGTGCTAGAGGCGGCAGTTCCAACTACCTCAGGAGGGAAAAATCGGTTAGTAACTAACCACTAAGACTTCTGTTTCTATGTGGTGGCAAGTGACTGACAGGACTGACGTCCAGGTAGAGAACCGCATCTGACGTAACAGTGGAGAGCTACGAGCAACTAGGGATCGTTATATTCGCAACAAGACTCACAGATATCAACTGGTACGCTCGGCGAAAACTATGTGAAAATTAGATAATATAATTGACTAGAAGGAGATGTCTAGGATTTAGATAGTTATCATTAAACGCGTAGGCCTGGTCGGTAGAGCAGCGACGCGCAGTAACCTCGACTGTCTATCTCTCGTAGGATTTAATGTGGGGTTTTGCTTGAGGTCCGATAGTACAAGCAAAGATCCTCCAGACAAACGTATCTGAATTATCCTTCAGAAAGTTAGAGCTTCAGAGGTATTACATTGCTCTAGATAACGCATATCCAACCTCAAGTAAAGACTACTTGAGACACAACTTTTTCCTAGATGGACATCCTAAGGCTTGCGTTCAAACATCGACGACTGAATAGATACCTATGATCCATCGACCTCTGAAGCCACAGCTGAAATAGTTTACACTATCAATTATACTCTAATTGTGTGAAGTACCACAGATCTCAGTGGTAGTCCGATTTAAAAACTATAGTGCTTCACTTGTAGATGGGATGAATTTGTGGTTACATTTATGGATTGTAAGTCCCTCTTAACTATCATTTACTAAATATAAATTTTCAATAGGTCTGAATGCTTATAACAGATGATAAGGAAGCTCTGAACAAACCTGAAAAACGCAAGACATATGATGCGAAAGCAATACTAAGATCGTGATCCCTAATATTTCTGTTGTATAGTCTCGTTTATAAAGGGTCTCAAACTTCATTTAAACAGAATATTCCAGTTCTCATATGATTATTTTTACTTATTAATGTAACTTTCCCTCAAAAATATTCAAGGTATGGGTAACTATAACTTAATCTTATAAAAGCTCCGCATTTTGCATGTAACTCTCAATATCGTACCTTACGCAGCGGGTCACTTTACAAAAAATCTACAATCAATATAATTCAGAATCCAATCATATCTATGTTAACCTTATTAACATCTAACATAGAGTACATATTACGCAAAACTAGACAATATTTTAGGGGACACTGACGAGAGATATTAAATGAAAAGTTATACAGTTATGATAAATCCATAATTAACCTCACGATCAAATAGGTAATTGTGATAGAGCAAATGTGTATGACTCTAACTGCCTCGATGAAAGCCAAGTGTCAGAGGAAATGATCTCTTAAGTCGACTGCTTTCTGAGATAATAATGGACCTTGCAACATGCATTCCTAACATTCTAGATTCTGAGTACTGATTCTGATCGGATCTTGACATCGAAGCGTTTATTTCTCACGCAATTATCAGATCGGTGATTAGCAGTGCACTGGATTCACTGTCGACGGTCTATAGTAAAATACGAAAATTGCACCAGCCTAGAAAGTACAATCCGAAACATAAAGACAACCGGCCACAGAACTAAAATATGGAAATTCCTGCGATGAGTTGAAACTTCATACTGGATGGCGAACTATAGTCTAGCCTGGACGAAGTGTATCTGAAACGGACTTGAGTCAGGCCGTGATAATATCTTGAAGACTCGGTTACTTGTTATCAACTTCTAGCTTTGGAAGACGACTAAGATTTTGTTCAGAATGAAAGCCTCAAAAACCTGTTGATTGCAGTGAACATTTTGTATTACTCTTTTTCCAATTTAGCGATGCCGTTTTCTCTATTGTTAGGCGCTTCCCGATAGGAGTTTGACGCTCGAGGTGTAATATTAACAAAGTGTTTTGTCGGAAGGTTTATTATGCTTGATTGACAAGTCAACTAAATTAAATTTTGGTCATTACCGAAAGCTGATTATATAATAGGGATTATAGCGAGAAGATACGCTCACAATACGAGGAATCTGGATGATATAATCGATATAGACTGAAAAAACTCCACGCAAACGAGATAAGTCAAAGATCTTATGAAGAGATTGGAAGCTTACTTAAGGTGTCACATATAGACCTATTGAATGGAGTTCTCGTCACCCACGAATCATTTATACTATCCAGTCAACATCAAACAAGCTAAGGTCGGTAGCTCATTAAATTGCATAAAAGTTGGTAAGACTACGACGCAAAACCTAGAAGACTGGATAAAACTAAAAGTGAAAGTATGATCAACATAAATAAATAATGCGAGGCATTGTTTACACTGTAGGTCTATATTTCTCATGCATCTCTCATTATGCTCTGGAGCATGACCTTTTATCACATTTAAGAAAAAGTTTGATTATCACGATTGGCATATCGTTTGCCTAGATTTGAGCTCACAAATTTTTATCAATTGCCCTTATATCTTTCAATTTTGTTTGCAGTTTTACCAGTTATGATTCTTAAGGCTTTGTTTTTTTTTTTTCTCTCTATCTATCAATTTTCATCCAGATGAAGATGTGAGTATGTGAACAATGATGATGCCTGTTTACGCCTATATAAGCTGTGAGATCCAGTTTCTTTTTTCATTTCACATTGTAATTTCTCTGTTTTGTTCCAGCCTAACTCTCTGATCATACATTTGCATTACTGCCAACCGACCCATACTAAATTATGGGAAGCCTTACTTCCTTCTTACTGCTTTACTCGACACCTTCTTATTTTCTCTCTTCTACATTATTTTGTCAAAATATTTCTCTTTTTATATTGATTCTATGTCTCGCCGTAATTAGTATTTTTATTTTTTGTATTATAATCTCGCTCCTTCTCCTCTGTCGTTGTATCTGTCCCGTTCATCTTCGTACTTCTTCTTCTAGGCTGAACACTTTGTCATCTTTCCAGTCTATGAACACTGATCTTTTTCAACCTTTTTATTTTCCACTCTCAACCTTCCTTTACGTTGATTTCGTCTCTCACTCCCCTTCGATACGAATTATTACTTATTTGTTAAGTACTTCTTGAAACTACTCATATTATCTAGAAAATAAGTAGTAGAAAATGTAAATCTACAATTACCTATTAAAATTATATCGTTATTTATCTTGAAACACCCTCTTTATTCTCCTCTTCGTGTTTTACTTTCAAAATATCTGATCACGTCTCTTACATTTTGTGTAGTTTCCCACTCTGTCACAGGCTTATCCCAGATTCTTTCTTTTATAAACATTTCTGTTGCAATAATTTCTTTCTTCATTGTTTTCTTCACTCTCTTCTCCTCTTTCTCTTTCTCTTGTATATTGCCTATACAGAAATTATTTTCTTTCTTAGCACTTAAATAATTATTCATCTCTTCTCTTCTTTCTTTCTTCCTCATCGCGGTTTCGTTAATTTCTTTGTCGATTTGGTTCGTTCTATCCTTTCTATAAAACATTCGTTGGTGTAGCGTGATACTTTCTCTTCTACTTTGAAACTCTAAAGGAAATCCCACTAAAATTCTAAAATGATTCTTTTGCTGTAGAAAGTAAATTTAAATTATATATCTTAATAACATTCCAGTCAGTGTGTAAGTAAACCATATCTATATAGGAAATAAGTTCCACCTCCGAATTATGCCCGATCCAATTCATATTACATACACTCTACAACTTACTCTATAATTCTATTCATATTTTTATCTATATCATCACCCGACTATAATTAATCTTTTCCATATATACACGTAACTACTTATAGTGTATTCATTTATTTCACATAATATTATTATATCCTCACGTCATACATCCTCACACTATACTATTATTTTCATAATAATTATTATTTCTTTTACTATTCATAATATATATTTTATCCTACGTTTCATTTCTTGTGCTGTTTACCTGATTATTTGGGGTAGGTATAGGTATAGCTGCCATAGGGGCGGCCTATGGGCTCACCTACCTCATACGTAATAATTTCATCTCTTTAGTTTACTACTAAATAATTTTTATAGATTTATATCCGTTACTTATACTTAATTTATTATTTAATTTAGTAGCTATAGTAAGTGATAAATTCACTCATAACCCTCTGTAGCCCGCCTTTACTCACTCCTTTAACTTTGACGTCACTCTAAGTCCCTGCGCGTAGATACAGAATCTCGATAGGTATCAATTAGTACAACTTACCAAACTTGTAACCATCAGTAGAATATATAATGCATCATTAAGATACTTTAGTATAGTATTACCTGAATTATTTGAAGTCAATATTAGTAATGCGTGAATCTGAATCTGTGATACTGATGTTATTGAAAATTGCTAGTACCAAGAATTAAACATAATTCCTAAAATATACAGTATCCACTTATTCCTATCTTCCGTACCACTCAGATAATTAATATAATCGCATATTCTATCTTTTTATTATATCACATTCTTATGGCTATTTGATCTTTCGGTCGAATCAATGAGGTAATTTTAAAATTTTCCCTATGCCATATTAGTCATAACCGAAACGGATATGTAACGATGCCATTGAGTAATGTATTAAAAGATTGTTATGTTAAATATTTTCACAAGGATAGATCCTCCGTAACAAGCTCACAATAATGTGAAAGATTTAGTAAAAACAAGAATTGGAGATTCTTTATGAGATTCGAAATGGCTATATCACAGCTTACTGGTGTCGCCTCCAAAAATGTGCATTCAATCAGTATTGACTAAGTTTTACTTGTTCTGCTCAATGATCACTAATTTCCATATGATATTACATACTTGTTAGTCTACAATACGAATTTATTGCCCGGTTTAATAGCTTCTCAGTTATATTAATAAGGGTAAGCTATTGTGAAACATTAACGTACTTCTGAAAACCCTACATTATGATAATTTAATACTAGATTGGAGATTGAAAGATTTTCTATATATTTGCGCGTACTATGCCTTCTCTAACTATACATCGAAAATTAATTGTAATAATATATAAAATATTAAAGATGTTATTATTCTTTCAGACGAGGTCGCTTCACTTCAATGTTCAGGTCACGATGTGATTAGATTATATTTAACTTATCTGCATAATTCCTTTCTTAGACGTATAATTGTTTGGGATATTATTTTCTAATAAAAAAAAGGTTAGACGCATTGAGCAGTCCAAATCTTTTGACTTTATGAAGATAACAACCATAGATTTTTCTTTGTTATGAAACAAATGACATTGTAATGATTTCCATCATTCTTTCTGTCATCCTTACATTGACTCTCTCTTCCTATCTTCTCTCTTTCTTTCTCCCATCTCATTCTTCCTTCTCTTTCTCTTTTCTTTTCTCTCTCTCTGCTCTTCTTCTCTTTTCATCTTTTATCCTCTATCTTCTTTGTTATTTTTACCGATTCTCAGTGTCAACTGAAACATATGACTAAATATAATTACTGTTACTTCTTTACTCATTTCTTCATTATATTCGGAGAAGGTTTACACTTCGTCAGCAATCTATGTTATTCTCCTCTATTCATTTACTCTATGCCTTCATCACTTATTTTTCTTTATTGTACTTCTTCTTCCATACTTTCTTTTAGTACTATAATCTTATTTTTACATATCTATTCTTTACTATTCATATCTTTATATACTAGTATTTCAACTTAATTAATAAATAATATTATTATATTTATTTTCCTATCCTTTTATATATTTTTTACGGCCCTTTCTTTTTTTATCTGCTATACCGTTCATATATTTCTTTTATGCTCTCTTTTACTTTCTATTTTCATATCCGCTGTTTGAATTCTACTATCCCCTCTCCCTGTCATGATCCATGTTAAATTAAATTTACTTCTTTTTATCATTATTTTTTCTTTCAAAACTTTTATCTTCATAATCTTTAAATTAAAGCCTTTTCGTTTTTTTTTACTTATATTCACTATTTAATAAATATATTTAAATATTTTTAAAATTCTTCTTATTATCCCTCAGTAGAGTATTATACTTTTTCTTTCTTTATTTTTTTCTCTTACTTCTAGTTTCATTTGATAACCTGGCTTCTTATCTTTTCTTTTTTTTCTCTTCTTTCATCTTCGCTCTTCCTTACCATATACCGTTTTTGCCTTCCCCTCTTCACAATCAATATTGTTTAATATTACACATTCTTTTCTTTCTGTCTAGGCTTTATACGTTTCTCCTGCTATTTTCCAAATTTTCTTCCATCATATTTTCTTCTCTTCTCTTCTCTCCTTTTATTAGATCTTTTCCTACTTTCTTATTCTCTCTTTCTTTCTTACTTTGTTATAGGCTCTTTGTTACACTTTCCGTTTACACTTTGTTACATTTTGTTTTATCTCATGTTATTCTCTCTTTTTTTTCTTATTTCTGCTTTCTCTTAATTATTTTTGTAAAATATTTCTTCTCCTTTTCCAATTATTAGATTCTTTCCTATTTTATTACTTTTTATACATTCTCTATTTTTCTCTTTTTACTTCGTTTTCACCTCTTTCTTCATTTTTTCCTTTTTTCTCAAATTTTTTATTTTTTTTTACTAATTATAAACTTCAAATTTACCCTCATTAATCTTTTATCAGTACTATCCTTCTCCTTCTTATCTTTTTCTTTTTCCTTTCTGTATTCCTTATTCATCTACTGTAAATACCAGAAGCAAAACTCGTTTCTTATTTTTCATTTTACTCTTCCTCTTTTTCACTATATTTTTACTTATTGTTGAAATTTCTTTTTTCTAGTTTTAGTTGTTCAACTATTTTGGTCAGAATTTGAAAATTTGTATGGTTTTCAGATATTTTTAATTTATAACCTATTTTTATTTTATTCTTTTTTACTTCATAACTTTCCTATAATTTTTCCTCTGCTGTCTATGTAAAGAACGATTAACTTAGCTATTCTACTTCTCTTCTCTTATCTTTACTCTCTCTTTTTCCAGTATCTCTTTTATTCTCTTTTCTTTACACTTACTCTATCTCACTAATCTTCCTTAACTCTGTGTATTAATCTTTTATCTCTTTTTATTATAGCGTTATTTTATTTTCCTTTATATATGCACCTGAATTTGATCCTCTTATCTCTATTTCTTTATCTCTTCATATAATTTATTTCTACCTCTCTCTGACAACTATTTACTCTTTCTCTATGTTCTTCATCCCCTAATATTATTTATCTTCTCATAATTCCAGTACATTAATGTTATACTGTATATTTATTTAAATTCGTTATATTTTATTCTATCTCTTTCTATATATTAATTATCTTAGTCTATTTAGTCTCTGGTTCAGGTCTTCTTCTGTGCTTATCTCATTATATATCTCTAGCATATGTGGTCTTATGCCTCTAACATATATAATTTTATCCGCGGTATGTCTTCTGCCATAAATCTCTCTTTAATTTACTACATACTTCTTCTTAACTTTAATTTTTCTCTGCGCATCATTTCTATGTGCATTCCTCTGTAATACCGTTGTTCGCATTCTATATCTTATATGTTCTTTTAGCCACATCTCTC
>JABUQX010139136.1:0-7500 GCA_015478945.1 Trachelipus rathkii | reverse complement strand
CTCATTTCAGGTTATGATAAGTTTTGTTAGATATACACAGAGAAAATCTATGTAGAATTAACAAATCTTATCATAACCGGAACTAGGATGGCCCTAAAACGAGCACGAGGCCCACTAATTTTTATTATAAGAAAGTCTATGGGAAAATTTTTAACTTTCAGAGGCTGTAACTTTTTTTCCTAAAGAGACTGCCGATTTTCGTTTTCACTATTCTTCATTATTATTTTTTTAGAGTATATCCTGTGATTTTCAAAAAAAAAAATTTTCGTTTTTTTTTTAATAACAAATCCTATAGGGTTTTTTACAACTTTGAGAGTTTGTAACTTTTTTTCCTAAAGAGACCGACAAATAATTTTTTTTTTATTCTTCATTACTATTTTTTTAGAGTCTATGCTGTGATTTTTATAAAAATCTGTTTAGAGGCAGTTATTGGAAATAATTACCATATATATATGTAAGATTAATGTATATGCTAGGGATACTGATATTTAAAAAAAAATGGTAATTGTAAAGTTTAGGTCAGTCACCTTACCTGGCTGTTTTATAAAAATCACAGCATAGACTCTAAATAAATGTTAATGAAGTATAAAAAAAACAAATGGTAATAATTGAGTTTAACAGATTCTCATCAAATATCGATATTTATTTACGATCATTTTTTTTTTTATAAATTCGTCCCCATTTAAAAGTACTAAAACAGTGGTGCCAAACCTCTCTCAAATATAAATATAATCAATCTACCAAAAATTTTTTTTTAAAATTCATTTTAAGACCAATTAAGTTTAGGTTATGAAAAGCTTTGTTTATTATACACAGTAAATTTGTCTACATAACCAAATTCATCATAACCTCACTGATTTTTTTGAATGTAAAATTTAATTTTTTATTAACAATATTTGGCAATGTTGCTTTTAGAATTATCAAAACATGGATTGAATTTTAAAAAATATCGATTTTTTTAGAATCTGTTAAACTCTATAATTACCACAAAAATGACTGATGTCTTTAGGAAAAAAAGTTACAAGTTCTCAAAGTTGTGAATAATCTCATATTCTTTTCTTATACTCCAACTGACCGGAACTTCATTTTCTTACACTTTACGTTGTAGGATACTTTACAAATCACGAGACATAAAAAATATGACCCATAAAACCATAATGTGAAAATGATAGTATCCCCCAAAAAAAAAAATAAAAAAAAAAAAAAAATAATATATATATATATATATATATATATATATATATATATATATATATATATATATATATATATATATATATATATATATATATATATATATATATATATATATATATATATATATATATATATATATATTTTTCTGTCTCTATATCCATATACATATCGATTGCATGGATCCAAACATATTTCATAAAAAGTTAGGCCAAACTGTGTAGAGTCAAATTTAAACTATTGTAATAAAAGAGCTTCATACCTTTAAAAATGTTAAAAAAAAGTTTTATTCTTTAACTAATGAAACTTAACATAACCTTACTTAACCTAATTTATTTTTACATTTATAATTTATTTCACTTTCCATTGTTTAAGAAGAAAAAAAAACATGCTTCTGTAACCTTGAACACACTTGTACATTTTTTTGGGGTAAAGTTAGTCAGAGAAGATTTTTTTTTTTTTTTTTTGGTGAAGCCAGAGCAGGAAAATTCTTACTATTCTAAAAAAAAAAAAGGTCCTGAACTGAATAAAGAAACAAAGCCAAGTGATTTGAAAATTGTGGAGTCTAAGTCATATTTTAAAATGAGAGAGTCGGCAAAAAAATACTCCTATATTGTTCATCCCTATTTATAATTATAGTTAATTATGTTAGAGACAAAGTTTATCTATTAAAATTATAGGGAGAAAGAGTTAAAAAATTATAAAATTTAGAAATAAACTTAATCTGTCAATAAGTAAGGCAAAGAGAGGACAGAAATAATATCAATAAAGACCCACAAGTTTTTTAGCTTTTATAAATTTAAAAGTAAGAATAAACCTATTTACTAAATTAAAATTAATGAAAATTTAGCAAGTTCAGATAAGGTATTGGTTAATATTTTCAATACTTATTTTGCATCAGTGTTTACTGAGGAAAGATTGGATAATATTATAGAGACTAATAGTTTGAGTAAGCTTGTGTAATAAATAAGCTTACAGAATTTGAAATTGAGTTGAATGAAATTAAACCCTTACTAGACCACAATGACTTGGATAAAGCTGCAGGCCTGATGGTCTATATGGTGGGATTCTAAAGGAGTGTGATAGTATTATTGTAAAGGCACTGTATTTGGTTTTTAAGTGATCTGTAAAATTTCTGAAGATAACCAAGGGATTGGAAAAGTACATATGATTTGCATATTTATAAATTTTTTTTAGAAAGATACCAAAGAGAATTTTGAAAATTATAGACCAGTTAGCTTAACATCTCTGGCTGAAGTTGTTAAAAGTTACTGAAAGGTCATAAAGTTAAACATTAGGATTATAAAAAAATAATGTATGATTCCTAGCATGGTTATATAGAAAGGGTAGATTGTGTCAAACAATCCATTTAGAATTTATGTAATACATTACTGACTGCTTTGACCAAGTTAATTCAGTTGATTTTATATATTTAGATTTCAGCAAAGCCTTTGATAATTTGCAGCACAAGGCTGATGCAACTATTATCACAATGTGTTATAGGTGGAGGGATGCATGGATGGATTAAAGAGTGGCTGAAGAATAGTTGACAGTCATCATGGGAAATGGTGAAAAAGGCTGTCTTAACAGGGCTCAGTGCATAGGCCATTATTGTTACATATACACAAACACTCGCACTCACTCATATATATATATGAGAGATTATATATATATATATATATATATATATATATATATATATATATATATATATATATATATATATATATATATATATATATATATATATATATATTTATATATATATGCCATAGACCAGGGACTGAAATTTCAGGATTCTAAGTTTGCAGATGATATACCAAAGTTGTTGCATCTGTAAAGAATAATGATGTATGTTTAAAGATTTAAATTGATCTTGAATAACCTTTGGGATAGGCAGATAAATGGCAAATGAATTTTAATGATAAAAAGTGTAAGCCTATTTGTGTGTGTTACTTGAATAAAAGATTTAACTATATCATGAATGCCGAATAGTTTAAGTCTTTGAACCAAGAAAAAGACTTGGATATGATGATAAACAGTAGTCTGAAAGTGAATAAACAGTGTATGGAAACAAGGAATAGAAGTAATAAGATTGTAGGTATAATAAATCGCAATGTTCTTTACAAGAGCAAGGAGGTTGTAAATAAGCTGTATAATAGCAATGTAGGCTAGTATTAGTGTATTGTGCAAAGGTTTGTGCCTATTATTTATGAAAAATCATAGACAATGCTGGAGAAGATTACTGGATAGGTAATATGGATGATATGGGTATTATATAGTGTATTATGACTAAGCCAAATTGGTGGGTTTTTAGCTAGTTATTAAAAGTATTAGTGTTAAACTGCATGCTAGAATGGACAATATTCTAATTAAATACCTGGGTTTTTGCATTTAGCTTAGATATAGTGTTTGCTTTAGGTAGTAGTTGGTTTATATATTATATTGGCTATATTAGCTTGTGCTTTGTGTAGGATATTGACAAGCCTTAAGGTGCAGTGTTGGTTATGAATGTTTCATGAGCATGTGTTTGATTGGAAATCTTGATAGCTTCATGTGGCTTCTTACTGTCTCTGTATTTCCTATGTTCTCACACATACACACACCTACATACACACTCACATACACACCCCCCTACACACACACACACACACACACACACACTTATATATATATATATATATATATATATATATATATATATATATATATATATATATATAATATATATATATATATATATATATATATATATTTAGGTCTTCACTGACATCATGTAAAACGGTAGCACCTACAATAAAACAAATTATATATTTGAACGTGAAATTTTAAGGTGTTTTAAATTTTTTTCTTCATTTACCTGTCGGAAATATAAATTCCTCGGCTCGAGCCGATGGGGGACAGAGGGGGGAACGAGGTCCCCCCGTCGTCCACCGGGAGGCTGAGAGACCCCGACTCCTGCCATCTTTGTGGTTTACCCTATGGTATTCCTTTAGTTAAAAAAAGAATAATTTTACTTCGCTTTACACTTTGGTATTACTTTAACTAAAGGAATACCATAGGGTAAACCGCAAAGATGGTAGGAGTCGGGGTCTCTCGGCCTCCCGGTGGACGACGGGGGGGACTAATCCCTCCCTCCGGGGATGGTCTCCGGAACCCCCGCTCTTTGGTCTTTGGGTGTCGCGGGGGTTCCTCCAAAAATAAAAAATTAAAAACACCTTAAAATTTTCGCTGATTCCAATTATATAATTTGTTTTACTGTAGGTCCTGCCGTTCTTGAGTTACATGATGTCAGCTTTAGACACTCAGACCATATATATATATATATATATATATATATATATATATATATATATATATATATATATATATATATATATATATATATATATATATATATATATATATATATATATATATATATATATAATTGTAATTTAGTTGATTTAGAGTTCCAATAAAGAACATAGTGGGAAGGTAAAGAATTACTACCTTCTCCGGGATTGAACCACCGCATGTTGCGAAATGAGGACAATATGCTCGATGCTTTACGACTGACCTATCCCCCAACCGAGCATATTGTGCTCATTTCACAACACACGGTGGTTCAATTCCGGAGAAGGCAGTAATTCTTTACCTTCCCACTTATGTTCTTTATTTAAGATCTAAATAATAAATTGCGAATATGCAATATTTAACACCTGCATATTAAGAACGAGGGATAGGACAGGCTGGAAACCTGGTGATGTCACCTTGAAGGGAACTCGATTGCTTTAAAACTGTTCTTGAACTCAACTTTTGGGTTGGGGGATAGCTCAGTCGTAAAGCATCGAGCATATTGTCCTCATTTCGCATCACACGGTGGTTCAATCCCGGAGAAGGCAGTAGTAATTCTTAACTTCATCATAGATTTTTCTAAACGAAGATATATATATATATATATAGCATATATATATATATATATATATATATATATATATGGTATATATATATTATAGTATATATATATATATATATATATATATATATATTTATTTATTTTAGCAATTTTTAACTAACTAGGATGGGTATACTTACTGAAAATCATAATTAAAAAAAAGAAAAAGAAAACTAAATGAAGATGTGCTAAAAATAGTTCAAAATTAAAAGGCAAATTTTTTTATTCAACATTTTGATAGTGATTTTAAAGCATATATAGATATTAATTGGAATGATATTGAACATATTGAATCAAAGCTTTTCAGAATATGTGAAGAGGAGGTGGAAGATTCGGATGGTACAATAAAAGTAGCAGAAAATGAATCATGTGCCAATCTACAAGTTTCTATGTTTGATTATAACAATATATTTTTTATTAATAATGAAAAATATTTAAAAAATAAAGAAAAAATAACAATTCATGGTTTCATAGTGCCAATATTGATAATAGATCAATGGATGACGAACTTCATATTATAATTCAAAAAGAGTATGTGTTCCTGAAAAAAAATAATGAAGTAACAACAAATGAACTAACTAGCATGCAGTGAAAGCTTACAACGTCAGAATGCAATGATTTCAAATGATGCATTTTGCAAAACTATTTAGTCTCATTCTCAGTCTTCAGAGAAAGTAATTTTCATTGAAAATCAATCAAATAATCTACAGTGCATATCAGTTGCCTCATATTCATGAAAATTCTATTCTAGGTAAAGCCCTAGCCAGTAACAATATTAAATAAATCTTTGAAAAGTCAATTCTTGACAAAAATATATGACAGCTTTTTTCAAAAGAATATATGGTAAGTGCAAATTTGTAAAATATATTTTTTCTATTATTTTCAATTTACATGCTAAAATATTTGATTGGAATGATTTATTTTTATCATATAGTTAAAACAATTATAAAATTTTTTGGGAACAACAGATATTTCAAGTTGCACTGTTTTCCAATATTATACCAACCAAAACTGTTTACAAAATATAATATAAATTGTTGAGAGAATAAATTAAGTTTGATTTAAGTAAAAATTTGCTAAACAAAATAGTTCAAAAGTGTTCAGTTTAATTAAAATCACAAAATATGAGTTTAATAGAAGGCATATATATATATATATATATATGTATATATATAAGATATATATATATATATATATATATATATAGTATATATATATATATATATTATTAGTTATATATATATATATATATATATATATATATATATATATATATATATAAGTATATATATATATATATATATATATATATATATATATATATATATATATATATATATATATATATATATATATATATATATATATATATATATTTCTGTTCAAATCAGGCATTTTATTGTACAGTTAATATTATTATTATTATTATTATTATTATTATTATTATTATTATTATTATTATTATTATTATTATTATTATTTTTATTTTTATTATTATTACATCATGATTGTTGCTGTTGTTGTTGTCAATAAGAATTTTTCAGTCTTGGATTTCTGAATTATTAAATTTTTATATCAATTGTAGAAAATGTGGATAAAAATGCTATATGCAAAATTTGCAAACACAAGAGCTAGAATACTATTTTATAATAAACTATATTGTAATACATAAAAAACTATATTATAATACATGTTCTCAACATAATTAAAAAACTGAAAAATTCACAAACAGGAGGCCCAGACCAAAAATCTAGCTTTATGTCTTTTGGGGTATCAAGATTTAAATATCAGGGGCATTTTGGCCAGAGTAAAGATTTCAGCATTTGAACTTTGGATGAATGCTTCTAAATGGAAACCACAAAGTATAACAAAAGCAAGATTAATTGTGGGAAGTTCTTTCTTTGGTGATATCAAAGATTCAGTTATAGGGCATCTTAGCATACTCAGGAAGTGGTTCTCCGATTACTTTATAGGAGCTAGCTTGATTCACATAGCTGACATAGTGGTCAGCTGAGTAGTGGGAATTCCACAAATTGTATTGTCGATCCGAGCTTGTACCACTAACATATGTACATCTTGAGCTTTTCTCCAGTGCATTGAATTTCAGAATGAGGCAGATGTTAGTTTTTTTTTTTTATATCAAGGGCTGCAAAGTCTTTCATAATTGCATATGAGGAAGTTAAAAAAATGCTGCTGCCATTTGAAAATCTACCTTTGCTAACAAGAATTTTCCATGCTTAAAAACTTAAAAACAAAGCACTAATATAGGTATTCAAAATTTGATTTTATATCATATATGAAGCTTTTTTATAAAACCTGAGGTAAAAGATATTTTCAAAGAATATATTGTGTTCTTAACCCTAGAACAC
>JABUQX010139135.1:20000-29031 GCA_015478945.1 Trachelipus rathkii | reverse complement strand
CGTAGTCATGTGTCCTGATATGTTGTTATTATTATGTTAGTTTGTTTAGTATTTAGTCATATTGAGTACTATGATTGTGACATGTTAGCTGTTATAATGGCTTATGTTGAACTAGCTGTTTGATTATTTTTGCTGTTTAATATATTATTATATATATAATATGATGTATGATGATGATGAATGAGAAGAAGAAAAGATGAAGAATGAAAGAAGAATAAATATTTTTGTCAGGAAACGTGAGAAAAAATATAAAAAACACTCAGTTTATACATTATTTCACGTTAACTTTTTTGTGTATAATATATAAATTAACATTATAAATATAATTAAATAATATATATATAATAATATAGAAATATAATATTAAATAATTTAATTAATTAATATAATAGATAATAATAATAATATTTATATATATTATAAGCCTGTTATGCCATTAGCCGTCATAATATATCTTATATAAATTACTATATAACGATTTAAAAAAGTTAATAAAATTGATATTATGAGTAAAAATTATTTTAAACTTATATTTATGAATTACTAGTTAACCATACTCACGTTTGCCCTATTTAAAATATTATGGGTGAGTATAAAACTAAAGAGTATACCTATTATTGGTATATATATATATTAAATATATACCGTATCTAGATAGGTTAAGGATAGGTCTAAGGTCTCACTCAGGCATACAGTGGATTAGTAAATCTACGGATATATAAACTCTATATGAATTATTATATACTATATGAGTGAATATAATGAGAGACAGTTCCTCCACCCCGCGCCCAACGGATAACATCCCTAGTTTCTAACACTCCCACCCTCTAATTAGCCCGTATATAAATATATATATAAATATATATATAAATTAATATAATAAATAAATATATATAATATAATAAATAAAAGATATATATAAAGATATAATATTATATGATAATATTATAATAATATTAATAAATAAAATATGAATATATATAATAAATTAAAAGCTTATTCATTTTGAGATAAAAGATCAAACTATTATCTTATTTATATATAATACCACTCAAAGTGGACATAAAGATTAATTAAGAGTTAAATCAGAGAACGATTGAAGAAAAAAAATTTAAGCAATATTATATAAATTAGGTTATGACCGAGTTTCACGTTTATAATTATAATTAATATAACTATAATATATGATAGGGACAAAAAGTATTCTCGAAAAATAAAAAAAAAGTAACTGGAGGAATCATTTTATTCGTATTTTATTTAATTACACATTATTATTATATTAGAATCTTCACTATTTATCTATATATTATAAAGATGATTTGATAATAAGAATTAAGGTTCGAAAGGTACCGCTCTTAGCTAACGGTATCAAGATTAATTAATGATTCACTCTAATACTTACTTGGTGACCACCTGAATGCAAGGCAGCCGAATAAAGTATCAGAGGATTCGAATTTACCTATATTCATAATTATCCTGGTATATGCTCTGGAAATTATAAATAGTGATGAGTTTTTGCAAGAGAAATTTGGAGAGCGGACAAAGGTTGGACAAATTTCGACCCTTATAATGTGAGAGACAGTAGTAAGATGAGAAACAACCCTTATCTTCTCTCAAATGACACTAATTGCTGAACGAAATAGAAACGAATACAGTAGTATTAATTACTCATTTATTATCAATTAATCATACTATACCAAACCGGTGTCAGCATAGGCCATAAGGCATGCACGCGCAAAGGTTTGACGGCTCTCAGTGCACCGCGCAGAGAGAGATAGATCGCCGTTTTTACTCGCGCCACACGGTATTGATAGATAGCTATGCGCGAAAAGAGAGCTGCAAACCATTGACCACATATAGGGATACCATATGCTGAGAGGCGGGATAGAGAAAAACATAGGCTAGCTGCGCGGGAAATACGTAATAAAGTAGTTTAGTAGTATGTTAGCAGGTTAGCAGAAGAGAGTAAGTAGAGTATGAGTGATATGTAAAGTACATGGCAACAGTATAATAAAGGAGTATTAGGTATAGCGATATAAGGCTAAATGACAACAACAACTATAATGATAAAGGTAGTGATTGATATATTAGTAGTAAAAGATATAGAAATGTAGTGATATAGGTATGAGTAGAGATAGAAAAAAATGGTGATAACGCGTATAGGGATAATATATAATAGTTAAACGTGATGATTAGTTATAATGTGAATGTGTATGTTTAGATTGAGTAGATCTAACTAATCTAGTGTAATGTATAATGACTGCTAGTACTATATTCAACATACACTTTATACGAATTTATAGCGCACCTATACGGTTTATGCGTTCACACAATTTACGAAAATTAATTATATAAGGGGGAGGTTAAACATATTATGAGTTAATATATTAATAATATTATAAATAAATAATATATTATATGTACATATTACATTAAAATATACTAATAAAAAATACCAATCATATTATATGTACCACGCGCTACGTCTAGTACGCTGGATCTTCGATGCTATACAATTGCATTAATGTTGCTTATTATATGACAATTACTTTAGCTAATGTTTGCAACGTAATCCTGCCTAAATGTTGCGTGCTACTATTCACTTAGTACTTTAATTAGTCAATTCGAAATTTCTGAAAATCCCAAATAATGGTGCAGAATAAATATCATTTTATAAGACCGTAAATTCACTATAGAGTTTATTAATAAGTCACCTATATATAAGAATTTTGATTATGTTGTCTATTTACGCAGTCTTAGATTTGTGTCTTGTTTGGATAAACAGTATTCAATTGTTCCGAGTGCACCCTCCCACTGGACATTAGAAGAATAGGATCTCCGTTATAAGTCATATATTCTACTGTCCTTTATCGCGATTACGTTAGTATTTGCATTAATATGATTTAAAGTCTACTTTTATTGGTCTATGGTACGATTACGAAATATTAATCACCCTGTAATATCAGTCAATGAGTTCGTAAAATCTCTGAAAACCGAGCTATGGAGAATATTATAATATTAAACATGCGTTCAATAAATTAATTTAATAATATAAAAATAAATAATATAAATATAATAATAAATAATAATTTATAAATATAATTAAATTAATTAAATATATATAATAATAAAATTTTAATATTAATAAATTAATAAAATAAATAATTAAAATATATAATATAATATTTATATAATAATTATATAAATATTAAATTATAATCTAATTATTCTAAACAATGAAATTTAATTTAAATTAACTTAATGCTAAAATTTAAATATATAATAATAATTATAATATAAATATTAATAATATTAATAAATATAATATCTAATATAATATAAATAATAATTATAATAATAATATTACATTATAATTTAGCTATGGTAATTAAATCTATTAGTTTAAAGTAATAAAATTAAATTTAATTGATTCTATATAATTTTTATTATTATTTCTTTATATACTATATAAAATTATATAATAAAGTTATAATATATATTAAGTAAATTTAATAAGTTAAACTAAAATAAATTCTGTAAATTAATATATAATCATAATTAAGGTCATTTATTATAATTCTTATTATTTATTATAAAATAATAAAATACAATTATATATTAATAATATAATTAATAATATCACTAAAATTATATGATATTAAAAATATATAATATTAAATATATTAAGAATATTATGATCATCAAATTGCAAAATATTAATCTCTAGCTTATCTATTAATAATTAATATATATTAATTAATTATTTAATTTATATTATATTATTATTATAATAAATTATTATTTAGTTATATATAGTAATAAATTATTATTTTATCTTAATTAATATATAATTATTTATTATTATGATAATGTAATATATGATATATTTGATATTATTATTATTTAATTATTATTATTATTATTATTATATTATTATTAATTAATATAATTATTATTATTATTATATTATTATTATTATTAATTATTATTATTATTGATCTATTATTATATTAATTTAATTATTAATTATTATTTATTAATTATATTAATATATGATTTATATATGTATTATTATTATTATATATATTATTGTTTTTATTATATTTATTATTTTTATATCTCCTATATAATATATATTCCAGTGATTGAAAAAGATTAGAAGTATTGCGTAAATATTACAGTGTAGTCTATATAGATCTTGCAACACATATGCGTGTGCATAAAAGAAACTTGTACAGAACGTTTCTTAAAATTACTACATTAGATGTCAGTATGATAATTAGAGGACTGAGCTTGTCAAGAAACATAATATGCATTTAAAATCGGTAGCGATATATAAGCCGCTATATGAGTATAGTATAGTATTATTACTAATTCATATGTAATAATAATATAACAATAACTAAAATTATTAGGATCTATTTAAATAATCATAAATTACTTAAATTATATATATAATATTATAGTTATTTAGTATTATAATCTTCTATATTATAGTGAATATCGAGCTTTTTATAAATGTAATATGAGTAAGACCTGTATTATAATTGCATCGTCATAATTAAGCTTATCCAGGTAAGTTATTAAGTCAAATTATAATAAGTAACATGAGATAATTAATAGAGAACGCATAATACTTATGCATTTAGATATATTTAGAGTTATATATGCAACTTATGTGACAAATGTATTTGACTAATAAAAGCAACATTCCTATAATGTATTGCACGAGATCTCAAGTACTGCACGTATTAGCGCTCGATATATAATATATTATATATATATGTATCAATATATATGTTTATATAAATATTAATAAATGTAAAGTAATATTTATATGTATATGTATAATTAATTATATAATTATTATATTATATATTAATATATTTCCATTTTGCAAGATCCCTTTATTATATTTTCTTATGTATATTTATAGTGCGTAACACGTTAGTTAGTTATATAGCTCGCACATTCTAGTAATATGTATATGTTAGATGAACGCAGTCATCTAAACATGATACATCGGAGATGTTGAATATTTACAACACTAATACAACATAATATTCACATACAACTATTACCCTACCTACCCCCAATTTTATTTTCTTTTCATCCTCAGCATCACTCACATCTCTTTATATACTCTCACTATACTATACTTCTTAGTTATGTTGTTTTGATTCATTTCCCTCCATTAATCACTCGCGCTCCACCTATGTGATTTCCGTTTAGTCCGTCACCTATGTATCTTATGAATAACTTACTAAATACACCGCACTCTCTCTCATGCCTCCTAAGCAACACAAGGAACACCATTTTTGGAAATCTCATACCGTGTATAATATTCTCTCTTGCCTCAGTGCAAGCTCCGTTTATTATGTGTATTCATCTCACACGTCGTACATAAATGACTTTAGTAAATAGTCCAGACTAGACATTCACGCAGTCTCCATGATGTGCTCCACTCTGCTCTCAATATGAACGCACTATATCTCTGCCACTATCTCAATATGCAGGTTTGTCATTCTCTAAGCACGACCACACACGCCTCTCATTGATAAGATTATGTGGTCATATGAACATATTCTGGTATATCTCGTGTCTCTTTTCGCTGATTTATGCGGCAAAAATCTCTTGTCAACATTTATACACCAAAATATTGAGTAGGTTTTATTAAATCTTCATATACCCTAACATCACTTAGTTCCCCCATATCTTACGTAACTTTACCACTATAAAAATTTGGACAGGATTAGGAACTCTGAGAATATCCTATTAGTCTTCGTATAGCTTCATCACGTGTAGTACCATGATAAGTGATATATATATATATAATACGGACTTAATATCTAGACTCATGCCATAATGACGTGCACTATTTCACGATACTTTTATATAAATACTTTTACATAATTACTAATGTTATATATTATAGATAAAATGGGTGAGATTTCTCTAAAATGTTATTTATAATATAAATTACGATAATAATAGTAATTCCCGTGTCTTTTATTATTTCACTTAATCAGATATCAATATATATATAGTTTAATAATAATATTAATCGTGAACTATCATAAATAGGATTAAAAGGGCTTAATTAACCTTTATTCTTTATCAAGGGCTACTGGGATAACTTTAAATACATTTGTCACTTGGATGGAATATGAGTATATAAATAAGTAAAAGTAACGGGCTCTTCCAAAACTGAAAAAGTACTTATTATAATTAATTATATATATTTATAATATTATATATATATAATATTATATATATATAAATATAATATTATTAATTAATATTATATATAATATATATATATATATATATATATATATATATTAATATATATATATATATTATATAATAATATATATATTATATATACGGAATAATAAGAGGCTCGAAGCCAATACGGAGTAACATGTGGATGAGAATGATTTTGACCATACCTCAGTATTTTAGGTGATGAGGGACTGGACCTCAACACCCCTGTACGACTCATTCCATAAATTACTAAAGAGTCCTACCCCGTTATATATAATTATATTATGATTCAACCTGATAGAATGCGTGGAGACCCCGACTCCTTAACACGATACTCTCACGGTATTAATACTACCAATTGGGTATTCTATTTTATAGTTTAATACATATCACCATTATATTTAATGGGTGCAAACGTTAAATAAGGTTTATACGTTAATTAAAATATAAGTTTAAAATTACTCATATCAAATAGGTTTTATTTTAACTTTTTTAAAATCGTAGTATATAGTATGTTAAGAACATATGACGGACGTAATGGATACACGGCCTTAATATATATATATATTATATATAATAATTATAATATTATATTATATATATATATATATATATATATATATTATTATTATTATATTATAATTAATTATATTATATTTTATTATTATAATTATATTATTAATTATTTTATATGTGTATATTAATCTCACACTAGAGAGGAGATGAAGAAAGGAGTTTTTTTTTTTTCGATTATTCACCATTTTATTACATCCATCTTAGAATGAATTTGATAGGTATTTGGATGGTTCTGGCATCACATAATCTATATTAACTAAGCCAATGGCAGGTATTTAGATAGTTAATTATTAATATTAAACTGCATGTTGTAACTACTGGTATGACAATAAACTTTTTAAAGGTTATAGTGTGATTAGGATATATCTTATCTTTAGTTTTTGCTTTTTGGTAGTAGACTAGTTGATTGTACATGCAGTTAACAAACCACAGGGTGGTGTGTGTTTATTTAGGCAGTTGAAGTTGGTCTTATTTGCTCTAGTCTCGATAGGCCATTGTGGCTTCTTACTGTCTCTATATTTTCTATTTTCTATGTGCTACGTTACCATATATATATATATATATATATATATATATATATATATATATATATATATATATATAATATAACAACATATATATATATATATACCATATAACATATATATATATATATATATATAGATATATATATATATATATATAGTATGTATATATATACAGTATATATATATATATATATATATATATATATATATATATATATATATATATATATGCTATGTCCCATTGCTTTTATAGTATCATATATATATATATATATATATATATATATATATATATATATATATATATATATATATATATATATATATATGCTATAATAATATAATAATATATATATATATATATATATACATATATATATATATAATAATATATATTAATAATATATATGTATATATATATATATATATATATAATAACTAATATACTATATATATATATATATAATATATATATATACTTATATATATATATATATATATATATATATATATAATGCCGCAGGAGATGGAGTGTAAACATAGCATGATAAAAGAATAATTTGTAAGATTACATTGAAACTTGCTTCATTATGAAGCTCATTTTTGTTTAACACTCGTGCTTCATCAGAAGCTCTCAGTCTTCATTATTTTATTTACACAACCAGTAAAGTCTGGAATACTCTCCATTATCTATAACTTTCATTGACTTTTTGACATCTTTAATATAGATATAATGGCGTTTTATGGTCATTAGTCTTTTTAACTTTATCATTCTGGCGCTTCTAATGTTGGCTTTACCTTTTTCGTTTAAAGGTGAAAGTGTGATAATATAATTAATGATGTACACAGTTTTCATTATCCGACTTATTTTACGAGTGGACAGTGGGTGGACGAGTAGATAGTGAAAGTTTGGAAGAAAGTTAGCCGAACTTCTCAAAAAAAAGTTTAAGAGGAATAGTTTAAACATCGGATGTGTTGATGAGTCATTTTTATCAAATGTTCTTAATTCGGACATGGTTTGTCATACACGAAATATTTCCCCATCACTTGTCGGTAAAATGATGCATCAAAGGGTGATTCGTCTGAAAGTTCAATGATAAGTTCGGCAAATATCAAATGTGTGTGTATCCGCCTTTAGATATAGAGAGAGAGAAAATTCTTTTTAACGAAATTGATTGAGAAAAATATTTAATAACTAGAAACAAGCAGAAATAACTACAAAAAATAAATGTTTCTCTTTCTAAAATACTTGAATGAAATAAAAATTAAAGAATGAGCAAAATAAAACGAGAGGATTGACATATTTTCAAAATATTTCCCCTTTGGAATTTGTGAAGTTTAGATAACATCAAAGAGAGAAAAATATTATTTGAATTTCGATTTGTGTCTGCGTTGGACGTCAATGAATCTACATCCAAGTGTATATATATATATAATATATATATATATAATATAATGTATGCATAATATAATATGTATATATATATATATATATATGTAATAATAATAACTGTATAATAATAATAATATATACTTAATATATAATAATAATATATATAATATGTAATATATATATATATAAATATAATATATATATAATAATAAACAATAATAATATATAATAATAATAATATATATATATATAATAATATAATATATAT